>JAMPIV010013945.1:47500-320000 GCA_024509875.1 Oreohelix idahoensis | reverse complement strand
ATGTACAATCATATAAATATTCCGCAGCTCAAACACTAGCGTCCACTCGCCAAGACACACACATCTCGAACCCCCATGCAGATGATCACAGCCTTCTGCATCTCTAGTTTTCATGTCTGCCCATCTACACCAAGGCAATGATGTCACTTCCTGTATAAATAACTCCATATAAAATAAAAAACAAGGAGCTCTGTCGATCTACCTAATGATATTGACACACTTGTTATGAGTTTTAATTATAACAATACTCCCATACCCCCCCCCCCCCCCAATAATGGAAACAAAGTTTTCTTTATACCCGTGGCATGAGTATTCATTCATAGCACTGCGCTTAGCTTCAATGACAGGTGCCATCACATCTGATGAAGCATCAAACCAGTCATTTGACTTTGCTGTTTTCTTACCAAAGGTGGCAAGTGCAGTACTTTGAATGGTGTTCCGTAGATGCTCCCAGTTCTCTGTAATAGTATCACCATGCTGAGGGCTACTGAGCACTTTCTCGAAGGTCGCAGTGAATTGAGCGATCATGAAAGGGTCTGACATCTTGCTGGTAGCAATGCGTGGTTTCCCTTCATGTCTGACACGATAGAGTTTTCTTGGTTGTGCTCTGATTTTGCAGCAAACCAAGGAGTGATCTGTATCACAGTCTGCACTATGGTACGAGCACGTGGAGAGCACAGACCTGAGGAGTGGCCTTCTGACGAGAATCAGGTCAAGTTGGTGCCAGTGCTTGGATCGTGGGTGTCTCCATGACACCTTATGCTGGGGTTTTGTCTGAAAGTAGGTGTTGGTCACGCAGAGGTCATGGTGGACGCACAACTCTAAGAGCCGTTGTCCATTTTCATTCATCTTGCCAATACCAAACCTGCCCAGACATGAAGGCCATGAAACATTATTGGCACCCACTCTAGCGTTAAAGTCACCAAGGAGAACAAGCTGTTCTTGCCTAGGTATGCTTTTGATAATTGCTGTTAGATTCTCATAGAACTCATCTTTAGCTTCT
This sequence comes from Oreohelix idahoensis, assembly GCA_024509875.1. NCBI lineage: Eukaryota > Metazoa > Mollusca > Gastropoda > Stylommatophora > Oreohelicidae > Oreohelix > Oreohelix idahoensis. The sequence continues at coordinate 318,997 of JAMPIV010013945.1, read as the reverse complement.
GAGGCAGAGTACAGAGTAGGAGCATACACACTGACAAGGGTGATGGAACCTGTGCTAGTTTACAGGCGGAGCGTTAACAGGCGTTCTGATCCATTCTCGCCTGGTTCAACCATTTTAGTTAGCGATTTTTTGACTGCAAAACCTACTCCGTGTTCTCTAGTTTTATTAAGATCTTTCCCTTGCCAATAAAATGTGTAGTCCTTCTCGCTCACCGTTCCAGAGCTCGCCAGGCGCGTTTCCTGAAGTGCAGCTATATCCACCTGAAGTTGGGTAATCCATAATTATTTAGCGTGATACTTGTAATTCGCTTCTTATAGAAACTAGACGGTTTAAGTATAAGCTTTTCTTAGGGGGTTTTAATGTAGTTCGTAAACCGAAGCGCCATCAATTACAATCTCAGTGGAAGTATTTAATGTAAGAGGTGCAGAAAATTCTTTATATGATAATAGCCGAAGATAGGAGTGTGTAAGATTGTGTGACATTTAATGTGAGCCCATAATATTTAAAAGAAGGTCTAATTTTAAAGAAGGACGGAAAGATAAACCCGCCTCTTTGATTTATGATAAACTTTTATATATAAACGGGAGCGGGAGGTTGTAATTTTAAGCACGTGGACCTGATTATGGGATTGAGTTTTAATTCGGGAATGTTACCCAGAGAAAGGTGTAGTTTACATTATGGTGAACACAGGAACGTGAATTTAACTTCGGGGGATACATTGACAACCTCGATTGTTTATAACTTATTTGCAGTAAAAGGCGCCTGGATAATTTTGGTTTACGTTATTTTGTGTGCATTTTCATTGTTGTAAATTTGTTATGGTATAATTTTTGCTGTGTAATTAAATTACCTAGAGATGTAATTTATATATATGTCTGATAAGGGAATTTCTTTTTCACATAGACGGGAGGTTCCCCTTGCTAGATTTAAATTTGTATTGATAAATGTACACCAAGGGTTAGTGAGAAAAGAGGCCAAAGTATTTTCGGACAGGTCTTTCCTCAGTGAAAAAAAATGTTGTGACACGTGGCTTGTCATGCTGAACTAACGATTAGAGCCAGCCGATGTTTACTTTGGACATGGGAGAGAAAGAGGGGAGATTGACCTTTTGGGGCATAAATATTTTGTATCGTGGTCTATATCATGAGATAGAGAAGGGGAGCTGGAATTGATTTAAAGTGGGAAGGGAGCTAAGTGTTTGAGATGTGTAACTTTTTATATAGCTGTTTCGTTGTTTGTTCCACAGCAAAAGTTTTTGCGGTCTGTAGGAGGGGCAAGCAGCCTCTGTCCTTTACAACAGCAAGTTGTCATATTAGGGCATATAGCTCGAGAGATCGGAAAGGTGTAAGAAATACCACATACAACAGGATGGGTCCTAAAATCCAGAGCTCTTAGCTCATTATACCACTCCGACCAAAGCATGTTGCTGGGAGATTGGTCTAAAGCTTTAGACAGCCAAAATAACGCTGTCGTTTCCCTAAACCATTGAGCAAGTAACGGGGAAAGTAAGAAAGTTTTCAGCAAGCAGAGCAGCTTCAACGTTTTAAGTCGAATACCTCATGCTTGAAAATCAAGTCATCAGTGCAGCAACTCAGAAGCAGGAAACAGGGGTATCATTCCTGGTTCTGAACGATATCGAGAGAAGAGGCGTAATGGAGATGCCACATCAGCAGACGTCGAGTGTTAGAGAGACAGTGAAACCAGGCGGGAAGAAAAAGAGAGAAGGGGGGAGAAATTAGCCAAGGCCAGTAGGGTCTTATATTATCCTTAGAGCATAGCCTCTGATCATAGGTGTAGTCAAAGTTTACAAGTGTAGCAGTTCAGTGGTGTAGTTTGGTGGCGTGTATATCGCCTAAAGAGAATGAACGTTGGGCGGACAGTTGTGTCGGCATCGTTCACAGAACAGTGACATTAGAATTAAGTTTGTAATAGGGAGTGGAAGCCTAGTTGATGCCCGCACCCATTAGTTGTGGTTACCACATTAATCATTCTATTTTTCCCCAGCAGGGTGAAAGAAGGAGTGGAAGTGGGTGTTTTTCTAGTATCTACCACTTTAATTGTTTTTTCTTGTTTTTCAGATCTGTGCAGCAATTGCATATTACTGATTTTGTTTCTATGTGATTTGATTATGTTGATTGCTTTTTTGTTTTTTTTTGGTAACAAAACTATATAAATGTTCACTGGATCAGGTTCTCTAATTTATAGCTGACTATACTGTATCTATATGTTGTCTGTATAGTTGTGTCTGTGGCCCTTATTAAACCTTATCTCTTTTATTGGCAATCAGAGGGGGTGAGTCTATAGCGATTATAGTAGTCACGAAGTGGCGAGGGAGAGTCAATCTCGGTTTTCATCTCTCGAGCCAATAGGCTCATCTGACCACATTCACTATAATTTCACATCTAAATCTATCTTCTCAGTCTATCTCATACTGGGGTCTTGTCTATACACTGGACACACTCTTAACTAAAATCCACTTCGTGACAGTCATGAGACAAACAACAGAGGGAGAGAAAACTGGAATACAGTGGACATTGAACAAACAACTTGAGGATCTAGACTTTGCAGATCATTTGTGCCTTCTTTCACATAGACAGCAAGATATGCAGGAGAATAAAATCAGAATATTTATCTCAAATGTGAAGTCAGTCTTGTTGTATTGCCCAGAGATATGACATGTCTCCAAGAGTATCACTTCCAAGCTACAGACATTGGTAAATAGGTGTCTCTGGCGGATCCTCCGTATAAGATGACCAGACGTAATAAAAAATATAGAGTTAAGGAAAAGATGCAGACAACAGACAATACAAACATAAATTAAGGTAAGAAAGTGGGGATGGATAGGACATACACTCAGAAGAGAAAAATCAATCATAGCCAGAGTTGTCCATGACTGGAACCCACAGGGGAAAAGAAGAGTGAGGAGGCCAAAGAGAACTTGGAGAAAAACAATTGAACAGGAGGCTAAAGAAATTGGAATGACTTGGGCACAGCTGAAAAAGTCAGCCCAGAATAGAACGAAAAGAAATGATGATGATGAAGTTGATTTTGGTGTTAAGTTCTTAACAGAATGGAATAGGTTCTCTACAGCAGAACACGGGCCTTGAGGTCTATCAAGAACAAGAAAATGTCACGGAAAGGTGTGCGTCTGTGCAAAAAGAATCTCTCAGGCAAGTTAGACGTAGATTTCCCTCAGCTAGAGATACGTTTCAAGGTCTGTCAAAACTGAGCCCTGTGATAATTTTGAACAAGGTCCCATTTTCAGAGTTACCTTTTATACACATTGCAGAAAACAATTTCATCACATTAGAAGAGCAGTACAGAAAAACAACTTTTGTTTGTTTTAGAGAGGAACCACAATTTAAGAAAGATGGACTTCCCACAGAAAGTGAACTGCTTTGGATCGGTGTACTCCGACATAAGGAATTTAAGTAGATGTGCCTTAACGTGTGTATTAACCCAAGTGAGTAATGCCGTCCTGGAGCAGGTCGACCACTTTAAATACCTCGGAGCTATTATAGACCGAAAGGGAGGCATCAGAGAAGAGTTGGCCTCTCGAAAAGCAGCAGCTGGGAGACTTTTTCAGGCCATAAATCGAGGATTCCTCAGCAAGAGAGGTTGGTAAGAAAACGAAGATGGCTGTATACCGCTCCTACTATGGCCCAGTCTTGACATATGAATGCAAGTCGTGGGCAATGACCACAACCCACAAAAGCCAGATCCAAACCTCAGAAATGAGGTATCTGAGGAAGGTGGTTGAAGTTAGAAGAAGAGACATGGTCAACAACCAGACGATACGTCAAGGTCTAAAATCCCCCCCCCCCCCCCCACCCCCCCCCCCCACAGACCCAAGTAGAACAGACCCAATTAAGATGGTTTGGCCATGTCTGCAGAATGGAAGAAGATTGGCTACCACGACAAGCATGGGAAACAAAGAGCCAGGGATCCAGACCTCCGCTGGGAGGACAACATTAGACAATATTTGAATGACTGAGGACTAGAATGGAACCACGCCAGGAGGAAGACAGCCGATAGGATAGTCTGGCGCTCTCTCTCTTCCAAACCTCTACACCTCACGGTAGAAGGGGAACGACTAAGTAAGTAAGTAAGAGTAATGCCGTAGTTGAGAGCATACAAGTATTCTCTCTTGTGCCATCATTTCAGGTAAAAGGAAGAAACAAAATGCAGCTGCACCTGCTTGACGCTATTGTAAAAAATAGAGCCTAGCGGTTTTTTTCTCAAATAAATGTTGTAATGACTTTACTGCATCGTCAAACACTATACTTCTGAGTAGTGGCGAACTAAGGGTGTTTGAGAGGGCGGTACGCCCTGTGTGACAGCCAGGATAAGGTGTCATTGGACACTATTATAAAAGTATACTGTTCAAAAAATTAAACGCATAGCTACTGAAGGCACACACATAGCCATAATTTTGACATTCAATAACTTTTTTTAATTTAATGAGTTAATTGTTCAAATTGCACACACGAATACCTTAGGGTTCAACCAATCAATTGACAGTTGTTGTGCATCTGGGTCACGAGAGTTTTTTGGCGTACGGGCTTTCCAGTTAGTATGGTGTGTGGCCTCTTCTTGCATCGATCAGCGACTGGCATCTCCTGGGCATGGATGTGATCAGACGTCTGATGTGGACCTGTGGGATGGCAGCCCACTCTTCCTGGAGTGCCTGGAACAGATCACAATGATTGGCTGGAGAAACGTCTCGGCGACAAATACGTCTATGCAGCTCATCCCACAGGGGCTTAATCGGACTCATGTCTGGAGACAGGGATGGCCAGGGAAGGGTGAGAATGTTGTTGGCAGTCAGGAACTGCGTGGTCAACCGTGCACAATGGGGTCTGGCGTTGTCCTGTTGAAACACAGACCTTTGGGCAGCCAAAAGTGGAAGGACATGGGGTCGAAGATTTTCATTGACGTATCGTTGCGCATTCAAGCCTCCTTCAATGTGCATAAATTGACTCCTTCCGTTGTAACTGATCATTCCCCACACCATTGCACCTCCACCACCGTGCGGCGGAGCTTCATCAACGCAATTTTGGGCAAAACGTTCATTTCGCCTACGGTAGACCCTACGCCGTCTATCATGACGCTGCAACAAAAAGATAGATTCGTCACTAAACCAGACACGTCTCCATTGACTGTCAGCTGCCCAGGGACGATGCTGGTTGGCCCAAAGAAGTCGATTTTGGCGATGGCGGCGCGTAAGGACAGGTCCTCGGTGAGGTCGTTGTGCCCAAAGTCCAGCGTCATGCAGTCTATTCCGGACAGTTTGATCAGACACATGACGTCCTGCAGGCAATGACTGGGCAGTTGAGGAAGCTGTTGTAAACCTGTCTCTGGGGTGAAGAAGCCGAATAAAGCGATTCTCCGCTGCTGTTGTCACTCTGGGTCGTCCACTGCGATGCCGGTCTTCAACTGAGCCAGTGGCTTGGAACTGGTGCCAAAGTCGACTGATGGTACTCTGATGCACGTTTAGATGCCTGGCAACCTGACTTTGACTTTCGCCTGCATGCAGTCGGCCAATAGCAATGTTCCTTAAATTTATCGATAGAGACGCCATAAATGTCTGCTTGAAAATGAACTGAATTTTTTGTGTGTAGCGTTATCCTTTTATAGGGTTTCAGATGCATAGTCAGTGAATAGGGTTCACCCCAAATTTTGTTGCTTTCACGTGCACGCAACATGAGCTGAGGCTCGAAAATTGCGTCATAAATACTATTGACCACTGCGTTGTAACGAATTCAAAAACGAACGCAATTCAGGTCAATACATGCATTTGACACTGTAAAGAACATTTGAGGCTGGTTTTTATATACCCTAGCACCAAATTTTACTTACAAACTCATAAAAACGCGCCCTCGGATAGCTATGCGTTTCTTTTTTTGAACAGTATACTTACTGCTAAATGTGCACTTGTAAGTGTGTTTATGGGGGAGGGTGGCAAAAAAATAGGAGCCGCATTTGGTGCTTAATGGACACCTCTGCACCTGGTAAATGAAATGGCAGATGTTCCAGCGGCGACGTCACTGATGACCTTGATCTGTCGCTTTTTTTTGCGAATAAGGATACTCTTTTTTCAATAGTTTTTTTGTTTTCAAAAGTGTTTATCTTTTTTTGTGAACGTGTTTGACTTTTGTTCACAGTTTTTAATTTTGCCTAGATCTGAGTTTGTTTGGATTTTTTTTTTCATGTTTAGCTGTCATTTTACTTTATTTGTTGAAGAACACCACCATGATTAGAGTGACCATATCTCCGGATTTGGCCAACTTTTCACATAAAAATGTAGCGTCCGGTCAGCTTAAAAAAAAATTACATGTGTCTGGCTTTTAAACAAAATTATTGAAAAATAAAAGGAAGCAGAAATCGTTTTTTTTTTTGGTTCTTTTATATGATAATCTTTAGAGGAATTTAATTGTTTTGGCTGGATGACATTTTTACAAGTTGCAACATGTTAAAGCCTACATCAAATATTAAACGAGTAAGGAAATGTAAATTGATGACAAAAATGCTTTGACCAATTCACGGTCTGATCAGTTAAGTCAAATCAAATCTGAATGATAATGCTTTTTTTCAACAACTGGGCACATGAAAAGTGGATCAAATTCATTGAACAATCAAGAAATGTAGTTATATTCGGAACTACTACAAATTGCTCTTTTTTTTTTAAATTTTTGCTGTTCCAAAAAATAATGCTAATGTTGAGAGGCTTTTCTTTTTCTTTCATGGAAAGTCAGTGGACAAAGGACAGAAACAAATTCACTGTTGAATGTATAAAAGGAATATTACAAGTTCAATAAAATTATAAGAATGTTACATGTACAGACGCCCATGAGCATTTAGTTGGAGTGAAAAGTACAATGCTAAAGACTGAATACTTAGTGATGATGAAACAATAATGCTTGACGGAATAATTATTAAAACATGCACAAAATTAAAAATCTAGGTATATCTAGTTGTCTTGTAAGGTACAATCTAGATTTTTATTGTTTAATATGGAAATGACCATTGTGTATTTCTCTAAATGAAGAGTATTCCGATTCTGTGTTACAACCGACTGTTGCGTATTTCACCAACTTGCATTAGCCCCAGAGGTAATTGGCAATCATATTTTATAAATCTTTCATTCGAGGCAAAATAGATTATGGAAACATAATCTATGGCTCTGCAGCACATAGTCACTAGATTAAATTCGGGAAAATTGGAAGAATAATGTCCGACTGTCCGCCATTTTTCCTTAAGGTTATTCACGCAGAAAATAAATATTAGGCCCTAGACAAACATAAAGGTATGTTTTCAGGCACTCGTAAGAAATAAAGAAAAAGTACAGGTCATTAGTGCGAACTGCAACACATAACACCGGAAATTTACATAGGGCAGTCCAGTCTATTAATGATGCAATTACTTCTGTTGTTCCCCTATTGTACAGTAAAGGTCAGACTTCACAAGACAAAGACCTTAATACTGTGTCTAGTAAATGATAGAAGACTAAGAACAGTAAGTACAGGACAGAGGGTAGGTTTTTGGTATTGTATAAACAATTTAAACACATAAGGAAGGGAAACCTGAGGCCTGTAAACAGCAAATAAATATTAGACAAACATAAAGGTATGTTTTCTCTGCTCTAAAGGTACTTGAGTATTGCTCTGTTGCCATTGACAGCTTATTCTGTGCACCAGTGCTTAAGGTCAGAAAGGCACCTCCATTTTCTGTTGCATTTGTTGCTGATCCATCTATGTATGCATGAATCCAGGTGTTAGGCTATGTGGGAAATGTTTCTCTGTGTTGTTTGTGGTAACTTTGATTTGCCACATTTAAAATGATTTGATAGATGTGATGCCATTTTCCTGTTTCAGCAGTTATTCATCTTATTTGGAATTGAAAACACTTTATAGGCCTATCCTAATTATAACCCATCACAGGTTGAAGGGATATTTGTCATCACCAGAATAATAAAAAAATAATAATAAAATAGGGAACTTAAAAATTCCCAACAAAAAAGTAATTAGGCTGCCTACTCAGAATATAATTAAGAATAGTTTATTTTAGTAGGCTATAGAAGAATTTTAATGTATAGAATGTCTACAATAAAATAATGTGAAAAACAGAATAACAATATTATATTATTTACAGGATTGCAATTCACCCATATCAGTAGATTCTTCTTCTTCTTCTTCTTCCATCCTTAGCCATCAACCGGCAAAGCAGTATGTGGCCAGTACGCCTAGTGGCGTCTTAGGGCAACAACAAATTGATCAATCTATCGCTGTTTCCACCACGCCTAGTGGCGTCTTTGTGGAACAAAAACAGACCAAACAATCTATCATTGTTTCCGTAATCAGATTGGTTGGCAAGCAGGTGATCAGCCCACTGTGCGAAGTTTTTACGGGATGGGGTAAACAGCCCCATGCCCATACCCTCCTTAGTCGCCTTTTACGACATGCGTGGTAGGGTGCAGTGTTACTATTCTTTGCTCCCCTCTCGGGCCCCGGTAACACACGGGTGATCAGTAGATTCACCCATGTGTTACCGGGGCCCGAAAGGGGAGCAAAGAATAGTAACACTGTCCCCTGCCAGGCATGTCGTAGAAGGCGACTAAGGAGGGTTGGGCATGGGGCCGGTTACCCCATCCTGTAAAAAATTTAAACCACAAAAAACTTCAACAAATATGGACAAGTCAAATAAAGGAAATAAAACACAGCCATCCAAGACAGGGGAAGGTCCTCTCGCGGGGAGGCGTATGATGCAACACAGAGAAAGCCGAAAGGAGTCTGTGTTGCTGACTAACCTTCTTTCTTCTAGGAGAACTTCCAGATTTGCACCTGGAATGTTCGGACATTAAACGAACAAGGGAAAGTGGCGCAAGTAGCAGCAGAAATGAGGGAATACAAAATCGAGGTTCTGGGAATGTGTGAAACAAAGTGGAAGGGGGTAGACAGGAAGAAACTCATCACAGGTGAATTGGTGCTGTCCTCAGGACATGAAGACGAAACTTCACACCACAGTGAAGGGGTAGCTCTTATGTTATCTAAAGAAGCACAGAAAGCACTCATTGAATGGGAAGCTGTTGGACCCAGAATAATAACAGCTACTTTCAAAACAGCTAAAAAGAAAATTCATGTAAATGTCATCCAATGTTATGCACCAACTAATGACAAAGAAGAGTCTGTGAAAGAAGCATTTTATACTAAACTACAGGAAATTATGGATAAAGTAAAAAGAAGAGACATCACAATTTTGATGGGTGACATGAATGCAAAGATAGGTACAGTCAACACCGGATTTGAAGAAGTCATGGGAAAACAAGGGCTAGGAGTAATGAATGAAAATGGAGAACTATTCGCAAACTTCTGTGCTTCAAATCAACTGGCTATAGGAGGAAACATGTTTCCACATAAGAGAATACACAAGGCAACATGGATATCACCAGACCATAGAACAGAAAATCAGATCGATCATATATGCATAAAGAAGAAGTTTAGATCATCATTGCAGGATGTAAAGGTATATAGAGGAGCAGACGTGGCATCAGATCACCATCTTCTGATAGCCAAAATAAAAATGAAACTCAAGAGATATGCAACAATGCAAAATTATAGACAACAGTTTAATGTAGGACAGCTAAGAAATCAAGAAACAAGAGACAAATTTGCGGTCACAGTATCCAACAAATTCCAAGTGCTACAACAGCTGGAAGATGTAGAGAATACAGAAGACTATTGGCAGCAGGTCAAAACGGTATGGAAGGAGACATGTGAAGAAATACTGGGGAAAAGGGAAAGACAACAAAAAGCATGGATAACAACAGAAACCATCAATAAGATAAAAGACAGGAAAAACAAGAAAGCAGAGTTAAACACAAGCAAAACCAGAAGTTCCAAAGCCAAGGCTCAAGAAGTGTACACAGAAGCAAACAAAGAAGTAAAAAGAAGTATCAAAAGAGACAAGAGGAAGTATATTGAGGAGTTGGCAAGAGAGGCAGAAGATGCTGCAGCCAAAGGAAATATGAGAGAACTGTATAGCAGCACAAAGAAGTTAACAGGGAAATACAAGCAAACAAGTTGTCTCATAAAAGACAAGAATGGGAAACTGCTCAGCAATATACAAGAGCAAATGAAGAGGTGGACAGAATATTTTGGGGACCTTCTCAATAGACCAGCTCCACAAAACCCGCTGGACATCCAGCCAGCAGAAGAAGAGCTACAAATTAACGGTGAAAGACCAACGAAGGAAGAAATAAAGAAAGCCATAAAGCTTCTAAGAGATGGAAAAGCGTCTGGACCTGATGGCATTCCAGCAGAGGCCATCAAAGCAGATATCGACACGGCTACAGAGATGTTATATAAATTACTTGGTAAAGTCTGGGAAAAGGAAGAGATACCAGCAGAATGGAAGGAAGGATATCTAGTTAAGTTGCCTAAGAAGGGAAATTTACAAGAGTGCACAAATTATAGAGGAATAATGTTACTATCAGTGCCAGGAAAAGTATTAAACAGGATTATCCTTGAGAGTCGATAGACAAGAAATTGAGAGATGAACAGGCAGGTTTTCGACAAAACAGATCATGTACAGACCAGATAGCCACTTTGAGAATAATAGTTGAACAAAGTCTGGAATGGAATTCACCACTATACATCGGATTTGTGGACTATGAAAAGGCATTTGACAGTGTAGACAGAGAATCACTTTGGAAATTGATGAGGCATTATGGAGTTCCCCTGAAGATCATTAATTTAATAAAGAAAACATATGAAGACATGACATGCAGAGTTCTTCATGAAGGACAGCTTACAGAACCATTTGGGATAAGAACAGGAGTGCGACAGGGATGCCTCTTGTCTCCATTTCTTTTCTTGCTGGCAATAGATTGGGTTATGAGATCATCGACAACACACAACAGAAATGGAATCCAGTGGACTCTGACTAAGCAGTTGGATGATCTGGATTTTGCTGATGACTTGGCTCTTCTGTCCCATAACCGTAATCAGATGCAGGACAAATTGAAAACACTCGATGAGAGGTCACAGCAATTGGGTCTGAAAATACACAGGGAAAAGACAAAAATAATGCGAATAAATGCAGGTAATGATAATAGGGTTGAACTTGAAGAAACACCAATACAAGATGTAGAATCATATACGTATCTTGGCAGTAATATAGACAAAGTTGGAGGGACAGACAGCGATATCAAAATAAGAATACAAAAGGCAAGAGGAGCTTTCATTGCATTGGGAAATATATGGAGATCAAGAGAAATAGTATCCAACACGAAAATAAGAATCTTCAACTCAAATGTGAAGTCAGTCCTATTGTATGGCTCTGAGACATGGAGAACAACAAAGACAACAACCAAAAAGCTACAGACTTTCATAAATGGGTGCTTGCGTAGAATAGAGGGATTAAAATGGTATGACAAGGTTACCAACGTAGAACTGATGACAAGAACTAGACAAGTGCCAGTGGAACAAGAGATGAGAAGAAGACGATGGCGATGGATAGGACACACACTGAGGAAACCTGTTGATAGCATTACAAGGCAGTCCTTGTTCTGGAACCCGCAGGGCAAGAGAGGCAGAGGAAGACCAAGAAGTACATGGAGAAGAGAGTTGGAAACAGAGGTGAAAATGATGAGGAGAACATGGAAAGAACTTGAGATGATGGCACGTGACAGGAGGACTTGGCATGTGTTTGTTGAAGGCCTATGCTCCTTTGGGAGTGGAGGGTTATGAACATATCAGTAGATGAGGTGTTGAGAATAGACAGACTTAGAGAACTGCACGATATAGTAAAGCAGTATGCAACCAGATCCAAAAACAAAAATTAATATGTAAGGATTACTGAGGGTGTAGTGGGAAATTGAATGTGTAATAAGGTTCTCATAGTACTTATTAATAATAACCAAAAAAAATAGTTAACCAGGTTTCATCCCAAACACCCCAGACTTCACCCCCCTCCTATTTTTTTTTAACAAGTACAACAAATGTAGACTACATTAACTCTTGATTCCAAAATCATTACTTGTGTGTGTGTGTGTGTTTTTTTTTTCCTAAGTAATTCTAAACAGCATAATATACCATGTTTTTGTGTAAATTGTTTATGTAAACATGCACTTATTATATATTAAACTGATGGGAAATTGATAGGGAGTCAAGATGTGCAGTGTTTCTCCATTAGTATTAATACAAGCATAATTGGAATTTATAAAAACACAATGCAGGTAGTAAAAAACACACCAACAACGTTAACTGAGAATATGAACTTAATGAAGGTAGTTTATTGTTCCAGTCATTGAAACTTGCTTTCCTAGTCTTGGAACATCAAGGTAATTCATATATGGCCATACCTCCAGCACAGTCTGGATAAGTAGAAATTACTGGGACCACCTAAAAAAATTCTGCTTATCAAGAGTTTGCTCAGAGCTGGACATTGTCCGATCAGAATAAAAGAAAGTAAAAAGTAATTATTTTTACCCTTTATTTACAACTGTTTCATCATGTGAATAGCATTTTTTTCCACTTTTCAAAAGCAAATTACAAGCTTAAAGTATAGCATCATGTCCTTTGTTTGTACCTTAAATGCATATACCAGAACATTTAAAACTACATATTTCATTATGAAACACTGTGACAAACGAAAATCACAAAATATTGCTATTGGAAGCCGTGCTGGTGTAATGGTTACCACATTGCACTGGTGACCAGGTGTTCAAGGTTCAAGCCCAGGTATGGGCATTTGAAGAAGTATCACCGACTGGGATTTTGACTGAATAACCTGAACGGCTCCTGAGATAAACCCTCTGTGGATGGGAAGGAGTGAAGCTCCTTACCTGGTTGGGAGGAAAGTCCACAGGTTCCCCAGCCTCGCAATGACATGTCATTGGGCCGAAGGGCTGATAGCCCAGGTGCTGCTGGGAATGAAAAAAAAAAATAATAATTTCAAAACAAGTCAAGTATAATTATATCACATAAATATTTTGACAATTGTTTGTGGTTTTAAAAGTTTATCTTTAGCTTTGTCTTTCACCTGTGACTAGTCATTAACTCTAGCTTTAGATCAAGTTCTTTTGGTTTTTCAATGGCCAGGCAATACCCACTCATCAGCTAAATGTAACATTCCTCATCTCTTCCATCATTTGATAATGAATTATGGCTATCAACTCAATTCTCTGTATTGTTGACTATGTTTTTTTTAAGTAAAAGTGACACATTCAAATAAAGGATCCCATTCTTATCTTATACAGTTGATTAATAAAGTGAATTTTAATAAGTCTTCTCATAGGATATCAATGGAAACACAGAATAAGTACCTTTAATCCTGAGGATATCACTTTTAAATACCTTTGAGAAAGTCCTTAGTTTGCTATCATTTTCTTTTTAAATTTCTATCAAGTAAAGATCTCCTTTATTTTTAAGTTTGGAGATAATGTTGAGGATTAGGGTATGTTCACTGCTGGTGTGAAATGCACTAAACAGATGTGGGGATAGGGAAAGATAGTAACTGTGGGTCACATACATATTGAAAGTGAAAACGGAAAGGAGAGAATAAATTAGTGGAAAATGTTAAAGTATTTATTTTAAAAAAGCATATTTGTTTATGGCTAATGGAGTTGCATTAGTCCCCACTTTTGACAGTGATTATTGCTGTAATGTAATGCTGCTTAGATATTGGTGTAAATATATGTAGTATGTCTTCATAGTCTTTATGTCAAATATTTATGCCCCATGTAATTCCCCTGGGTCTGTGAAGAGACAAAGAAAGAATATGCCTACTCCACTCTTGAGCGTGTTGTACAAAGTGACTTGTGGGGTTGTGGGTGGGGCTGGCTACCTCATTGTGTTAAACAAATTGTCACAGACTCCACTGCTACAAGTGTATGTGAATGCTTGGTGCAGGCTTCTAACAAGTGGTCCAGCTGTAATGTTGGCTGTATGCTCTGTTAGGAGCTCAAAAAGAAGATGAATGAAAATATTGACATTTGGAAGCTGTCAAGGGTGCATTCTTCTTCTTTGATCCTTAGCCGTCAACTGTCAAAGCAGTCAGTGGCCATCATGCCTGGTGGCGTCTTGTAGGGCAACAAAAAATTGATTCCACTTTGCTTGGTCGGTGGCCATCCTTTGTACAGTGCCCCAACTCTGGTTCATTCTTTGCATCTCAGCCTGACAGTACTCCTCAGGTTGTTTTTGGTCAGCCTCTCTTTCGTTTTCCTTCAGGGGTCCATAGCATAGCTGTTCATGTGATGGCATTGGGGTCTCTTCTGAGGACATGGCCAACCAAACTCCAGCATCTGCCAGCTATGATGGTATGCATGTCCTCTTGCTTGCTCCAGTAAGCAGATCTTGGATGGTGATGGTATTTGACCATGCAGTTGCATGTCTAAAATATCTTTAAAACTTTATGACTTGACAGCTGGCATGGTTGAGGAGCCTTACAATTTCCCCTCCCTACTACCATTCAAGTTAGTCTTTTCAGTCAACAGTTTACAGAGATTCTTACCACACACAAATCAATGAAAGGAAGGGGAAAAAAATATTCTTGTACAGCTATGAACTGAATCAGCTTCTACAGAAGAGAAGAATTATGCTAAAGAGTGTTTCAATGGAATTATCTCATCTGTTATGGAGCATCCAGAGCTACAAGTAATACCTGACCATCTTTGAGGGAGAAGAAATTCCCACAAAACATTGTTATTGTTATAAAGAATTGACATCATTGCCCTCCGGGCAAACCCATAGGTGCTCAGTCTCCATCAGTATATGTTGAATGTGAATGCTAACTATTCCTGTAGCTCACTGGTTGTAAACACAACAGATGCATCTTCTCATACGTCCATCTCTACTAGCTTTATGTTTGATGCCAAATTCCAACAGTCTTAACCTTGATGATTCATCTATTGCAGTGTCATTCTCTAACAGGCAATCATTAATTGCTCTCAGTATATCTCCCTTATCCATATCTAATGTCCCCACTATGGGTGCTCTTGATGCTAATCTGTCAGCTCTTTCATTACTACATACACAAGCATGACCAGGACAGTATATCCACACCAGCTCTTGTAGACTGGAAGCTTCTATGAATGTATTCCATTCATGATGCAACCAACCACTTTGAACCTTTCAAAGCATTTACTGAGAGTCGGACACAATGATGGCCTGTTAATGAAGTTTCAGTTATCCACCTTAAGGCTGCAGTAAAAGCCTCGACCTCCATTCTCATGCTGGAAGTTGTTATTTTGTAAGCTTTGCTATGTTCAGACCAGTACCCTAGCAGAGAAGCTCCAACCGGATTTCTCACCCCAGATTACAGACCCATTGGTATAGACAAGGAATAATGTTTACATCAAATACCAGCAGAAGGAAGGAAGGTTATCTGGTCAAGCTGCTTAAGGTTTACAAGAGCACACAAATTACATAGGAACAATATTACTATCAGTGTCATGAAAAATATTAAACAGGATCATCTTTGAGAGATTAAAAGAGTCCATAGATAGACAGCTGAGAGATAAACAAACAGGTTTTAAGCAAAACAGATCCTGTACAGACCAGACTGCCACAATGAGAATAATAGTAGAACAAAGTCTGAAATAAAACTTGCCTCTTTACATAGGTTTTTGTGGACTATGAAGATGCACTTGACAGTGTGGAATGACAATCACTTCAGAAATTGGTGAGACATTATAGAGTTCCCCTGAAGATCATTAACTTAATAAAGAAAACATGAAGACACAATGGGCAGATCTCTTCATGGAGAAAGTTTTACAAAACTATTTGGGATAAGAGATGAAGTGTGACAGGGATGCTTCTTGTCACCATTTTACTTCCTATTGGCTATAGATTGAATTATGAAAACATTGACCTCAACCAACAACTTTAGTCAACAGAAATGGTATCCAGTGACAAAACAACTTGATAATGTAGATTTATCAGATGGCCTGGCTCTACAGTCCTATAGCCATAATCAGATGCAAGACAATGAAAGTGCTTGGTGTGAGTTTACAGCAAGTAGGTTTGAATATACACAGGGAGAAAAGAAAGATAATGATAATAAATACAACAAATGATAACAGTATTGCACTTGAAGAAATGCCCCTTCAAGATCATACACAAACCTTGGAAGAAATGTAGACCAAGTGGGATGGACTGACAGTGATATCAAAATAAGAATACAAAAAGCTAGAGGATCTTTCATTGCATTGGGAAATATGTGGAGAGCAAAAAAAAATCTTTAGTTCAATGTCAAGTCAGTACGGCATGACTCTGAAACCTGGAGAAAACAAAGACAACAACCAAAAAAGCTAGACTTTCATAAATGGGTGCTTGCATAGAATAGAATGATTGAAGTGGTATGACCAGATCACCTTGCGGATTGGATGACAAGAACCAAACAACTACCAGCGGTACAAGAGATGAGAAGAAGACACTGGAGATGGACACAGCACACATTGAGAAAACCTGTTGATAGCAATACCAGGCAGTCCTTGTTCCATAGTCCCCAGGAAGCGAGAGGTAGAGGGAGACCAATGAACACATAGAGAAGAGAACTGGAGACAGACATGAGGAAGACATAGTTGGATGTGAGCTGAAGGCACAAGAAAGGAAGACTTAGCATAAGTTTGTTGAAGGTATTTGCTTCTTGGAGAGCTGAAGTGTGATGCTGATGAATGATACTATCAGTGTCAGGGAAAATCTTTAACTGGAACATGATGAATGTTACTATCAGTGCCAGAGAAAATCTTTAACTGGATCATGGTGAATGTTACTATCAGTGTCAGGGAAAATGTTTAACTGGATCTTGATGAATGTTACTATCAGTGTCAGACAAAATCTTTAACTGGATCATGATGAATGTTACTATCAGTGTCAGGGAAAATCTTTAACTGGATCATGATGAATGTTACTTTCAGTGTCAGAGAACATCTTTAACTGGATCATGATGAATGTTACTATAAGTATCAGAGCAAGTCTTTAACTGGATCATGATGAATGTTACTATCAGTGGCAGGGAAATTCTTTAATTGGATCATGATGAATGTTACTATCAGTGTCAGGGAAAATCTTTAACTGGATCATGATGAATGTTACTATCAGTGTCAGAGAAAATCTTTAAATGGATCATTATGAATGCTTGATGTGACAGGAGGACTTGGCATGTGTTTGTTGAAGGCCTATGCTCATTTGGGATTGGAGGATTATGATATGATGATTAATGTTACTATCAGTGTCAGGGACAATCTTTAACTGGATCATAATGAATGTTACTATCAGTGCCAGGGAAAATCTTTAACTGGATCATGATGAATGTTACTATCAGTGCCAGGGAAAATCTTTAACTGGATCATGATGAATGTTACTATCAGTGTCAGAGAAAATATTTAACTGGATCATGATGAATGTTACTATCAGTGTCTGGGAAAATCTTTAACACATTAACTACTGCAAGTCGCTGTCAGTGGCTCACAAAATAATCACATTTGGACTGCAAGCTGCTTAGAGCGCCAATCTAATTTTAGTAATAAAATGAATGAAAAATGTACTGAAACACTTTCTGATCTGGTTCGTGATTTTAAGTTGCCAGCGGAAAACAAATTCCCAAAGCATTGTTGTTGTAGAACACTGGAAAATTGATATTATGTTCATATTTTTCAGTGTTTTGGGTTAGTTACCAAATCGTGTAAAACTGTTTACCATGGCAACTAGTGATAGGACTACAAAAAACGCGTGTAAGTACATCTCGTCTAACGGCTGAATAGGATAGAAACGTATATATATAAATTAAAAAATAATGTGGTATGAAATCAGTTTTACAAGTAAACGGTACACATGAGACAAGGGACGTTTCGGGTTTTACCCTTCGTCAGCCACAGTTACGAACAGGTGACAAGGACAAGAACTACATATAGGTACTACAAAGGTCTATGATGATGAGGAAAACTTCAAATGAGCGATACAAGCAGATGAAACCACGGTGATGAGCGAAACGATAACAGTAATAATGCTAGAAAATCGTGAAACCAGAAAGACATGTCGAGACAAGAAAGTAAATAATCAACGAAACGAAGACAGAAATGAACAACACTATTAAAATGCGTTAAAAAATCACTTAGCTGGATTGAAGAAAGAAACATTCAAAATGGCTGAAAAAGTAAGTCATCATGCGGAAGTGACGTAGGAGCTAGTGACGGCTAAGAACAGATAATTGAGGAAACGAAACGAACCAAAGTGAAAACAACGATAGATAGGAAAATAACGACAGAGGCCACCAACATTATGCAAAATGATGCAGGACATTCATCCCAGCAGGAGCTAAAATGCCCAATTGAAAAATGAGATGATTCTCCAACGAAAAGCAAGTTCGGTCGTCGCCGATACATGAACGGAGGGCAGTGACTTGAATGTCAGAGTGACCTGAATGGTCAGGGCTGTTGAATTGAAGGGCCACCGGTAAATGTTTGCCACGATGGATGTCATTCAAATGCTCCCGAAACCTGTCTGCCAAACGTCTGCCAGTTTCACCAATATAGGTTATGTCACACCTCTTGCAGATAATAGCATAAATCAGGTTTCTGGATTCGCACGTGAAAGACTCCCCAGTGGCAAATTTACCATTCGGAAAGGAGACTGACTGCGTTTGGATTACAAAAGGACAGGTCTTACATATGCGGCATTGGCATGGTTTAGTACCAAAGTGAGAAGGACTAGTTTGTCTCAAGCGACTATGCACAAGAATATCCCTAAAATTCTTATTCTTACGATATGCCAACAAAGGGGTATCACGAAACAACTCTCTGGTATCAGGATCAGAGTGGAGAATAGGCAGATGACGTAACAGAATTTTTTTCACCGCCAAACAGTGAGGGTGGAAAGTTAAGACAAGTTTGAGTCTGTCAGATGTAGTAGTAGGTGTAGGTAGGATAGAAACGTGTTTTAACAATTGACTGATAGATCTAGCAATGAGGACAAGAGTGAAAACGGTGTGCACATTGATTGAAATTGTGATTTTGATAGAGATGGGGTGCAAGAAGTTATAATTGTAAAAATACTGCAAGTCCTCGGCCATTGGAAGGCCTTGAAATAGCAACAACCTCTATTAGAGTTACAACCGGTGTTTATTGTAATAGTACATTTATTTATCTTTAAATTGACATGTAATTCATAAAGGGAAAGTCTTTAAGTGGATCATGATGAATGTTACTATCAGTGTCAGAGAAAATCTTTAACTGGATCATGATGAATGTTACTATCAGTGTCAGAGAAAATCTTTAACTGGATCATGATAAATTTTACTATCAGTGTCATGGAACATTTTTAACTGGATAATGATGAATGTTACTATCAGTGTCAGAGAAAATCTTTAACTGGATCATGATGAATGTTAATATCAGTGTCAGAGAAAATCTTTAACTGGATCATGATAAAAGTTAATATCAGTGTCAGAGAAAATCTTTAACTGGATCATGATGAATGTTGCTATCAGTGTCAGGGAAAATCTTTAACTGGATCATGATGAATGTTAATATCAGTGTCAGAGAAAATCTTTAACTGGATCATGATAAAAGTTAATATCAGTGTCAGAGAAAATCTTTAACTGGATCATGATGAATGTTGCTATCAGTGTCAGGGAAAATCTTTAACTGGATCATGATGAATGTTACTATCATTCATTCATTCATAACCCTCCACCCCCAAAGGAGCAAAGGCCTTCAACAAACACAGGCCAAGTCCTCCTGTCACGTGCCATCAACTCAAATTCCTTCCATGTTTTCCTCATCATTTTCACCTCTGTTTCCAGCTCTCTTCTCCATGTGCTTCTTTTTCTACCTCTGCCTCTCTTGCTCTGATGGTTCCAGAACCAAGACTGCCTTGTAATGCTATCAACAGGTTTCCTCAGTGTATGTCCTATCCATCGCCATTGTCTTCTTCTCATCTCTTGTTCCACTGGCACTTGTCTAGTTCTTGTCATCAGTTCCACGTTGGTAACCTTGTCATACCATTTTAATCCCTCTATTTTACGCAAGCACCCATTTATGAAAGTCTGTAGCTTTTGGTTGTTGTCTTTGTTGTTCTCCATGTCTCAGAGCCATACAATAGGACTGACTTCACATTTGAGTTGAAGATTCTTATTTTCGTGTTGGATCCGATTTCTCTTGATCTCCATATATTTCCCAATGCAATGAAAGCTCCTCTTGCTTTTTGTATTCTAAGTTTGATTTCACTGTCTGTCCCTCCAACTTTGTATATATTACTGCCAAGATATGTGTACGATTCTACATCTTGTATTGGTGTTTCTTAAAGTTCAACCCTGTTATCATTACCTGCATTTATTCTCATTATTTTTTCTTTTCCCTGTGTATTTTCAGACCCAATTGCTTTGACCTCTCATCGAGTGTTTTCAATTTGTCATGCATCTGATTACGGTTATGGGACAGAAGCGCCAAGTCATCAGCAAAATCCATGTCATTCAACTGCTTAGTCAGAGTCCACTGGATTCCATTTCTGTTGTGTGTTGTCTATGTTCTCATAACCCAGTCTATTGCTAGCAAGAAAAGAAATAGAGACAAGTGGCATCCCTGTCGCACTCCTGTTTTTATCCCAAACGGTTCTGTAAGCTGTCTTCATATGTTAAAACATCAGCAACAATGGTATGTGAACATGTATTCAAAGTTGAGAGGGTGTTTTGAGGTGCAAAAACTTTGGTTAAAAAATAGACAAAATATCCAAGCTACTTCACACCCCGAAACAGTTCTCAACACCCAGAATCTGAAATGCTCAGGGAGGGTCATGTTTCGGTTTTCAGAATATGCCCAAAATATCACCAGAAGTAGCCCAAAGTTGCCCAAAATATCACTCAAAGTAGCCCAAAAATTGCCTCACTTAAATTATGTAGTACAATTTATTTATCAGAAAAATATTTTTTTTAAAACTTCAAACATAAACTTTGTTAAATACCTGCACATGTACATTCAATGTTCTAATCACCATCATCAGCTTGGTGTCAGATATCTGTTGATGGACCAGAACAGGATTTTCAGCTCATGAATAGGCAGTAAGACAGATGGCCTTACTGTAGATTTTACCCAGTGTTATCTGTCTCATAAACTATGGTTTCTATCTAAGCAGTCTTTCTTAAATTCCATAAACTGCCAAAACTTCTTCATTTTTTCCTTTGTGCAAAGTTTTCTGATCTGACATTAGTATTTGGTCATCACTGTCCATGTAAAACTTCAGCAACTTGTCTGCATTTCCTTATGTCATATGCTGTGGTAGTTCCTACTCCATATTCTTCAGGAAGATGATGCTCAGAGACACCACGATCAAGCCTCGGCAATAACTCTTCCTTCTGTGCTATCAATAATGACTAATGCTTTCTTTTCTTATTCCCACTGCTACCCAAAGGAGTATCTGCAGCTCTTTTCAAAGTTTTCACAATGAAATTAAACTCACGAAGTTTAAGTCACGAAATTAGCTCACAAATATCCACTAAAAATGACAAAATGAGCTCAGAAATATTCACACTTGGCTGAAAGTGTTGCTTAGACACAACTAAATAGTTGTGTTTGAAAATGTTTTTGAAAACTTTTTTTTCTTAATGTGATACCTACAGTAGTACCTCTAATACATTTCATTGCTTTCAGGCTGGAAGAAATGTGGCAGCTAATGACACAAGTCTGTTTGCAGAATTAAAGCAGGAAACAGATGTTAAGGTACAAACACTATTTGTAACATTGTTTAGAAGCTTTAATAATATTGTGGCTTGGATGTATGGTATACTGTTAATGCTCATAGAAGAAAAATTTATATTGCAATATGCTGCACCCATAAAGAATTTATTTTATACAGTTTTAAGTGATCTTTTTCAGAATTTATGGTGGTCTATACTAGTATTTGTTAATCTAAAATTCTAGCTTAATTGTATATAGTTAACTAAAGTTCATGACTTGTAAGAAACTCAGTGTATACACGGCACCAAAGAATATTAAAACAATTGACTCAAATGTAAATGTAGGTGAAAAGCAGATATTGAGTTGTAGGTGGTTTATTTTTTTATTTTACTGATCACATATAGAAGGTTAGGAGGTTTCACCAATTCCTAGAAAGGTCAGGGGGATTCGGGCAACTGCCTACATAAAACATCTTTAAAAGATTGTGACTTGACAGGAGACAAGATTGAGGTGCTTTACCCTCTCCCCTTTCTACTGCTGTTCAGGTTAGGCCCTGGCAAAGACATTTGAAGAAGTGTCATTGACCAGGGACTGGAATAACCTGAACGGCTCCAGAGATGACCCAGCTTTAATGGTATGTCCAAAATCGGCGAGTAACTTCCTGAATGGTGAGAGAACACCTATCATTGTACAAGGAAAAAAAGGGATGCTCGTGTAAAATCAGTCTCAGGTTAGCCATATTAACTGGAGATTTTGCCTCGAGTAAGAATGGGCTTACGATAAAGAAACTAAAAAATAAAAAATAGATATGAAATGCGATATACTAGAGCAGGTTAATTTTATTCTGACTGCCACATAATAATTTATTCTGAATGAAATAAACAAGAAAGAAGGATCAGTCAAATTTTATAATGAATGTGGTGTGGCTATGCCCAGTGCAAATCTCATGAGACAGCTTTGCGTCTGAAGCCTGTGGGAAAGTTAGTAATGAAAAAAGTGGAAGTAGTGGCAAAGAAAAGAAAAAGGTTAAAGAGGTGGCAAACATGTAGTATGCAAGAACACACCGTATGATAACAGGAAACACAAGGTTTCTAACAGTATGCAAGTTGTTGTGTAACCCTGACAGCTTATATTTTATGATTCTGTTAAGATGGGCTGACATACAGATTCACACAACATAGATTGAGAGAATAAATCAAGCCAGGACAATCCAAGGTTTAATTGGACATAATAAATCCAACAGAAAATATTTTCAGAGCATTTCAAGCATTACATCTGACATCACATATCTAGTACCTTCTTTCATGACCCTAGTTACTTGTACTGCACATATTTCCATTATTGTGCCCGGTTTCATAAACAGCAGTTACATTGATACAGCCTGAAATTTGACTAATTATCCCACTGATAAATGAGAGGCCCAGCCTGCTTTGGGATTTCCCAGTCTTGAACGTTATTAATAAAGTACGCATAAAATAGACATCTAGTCCTTCTGTCGACTTGGTCAACTTTGAGTCTCCCTCCAACATCACACTTTTTGCTCTGACATCCTTCACAATGCTTTCTACTTCTTTTATAAAGCCTGCACAACAATAATTTGAAGGAACCCTCTGTCAGAGAAACCCAATTTCTTCAATGATCATGCACTGTTTACAACACAGCACCTTTTGATAAGTGAAAATCCATTAGAAGACAATGCTTATAATCAAATCAGCTAACGAGCCTTGAAAACTGCGCCAATATCAGAGATGCAGAAAGCTGCTAGATTACAGACATTGTCCTATAGAAAAGATACAAAAAGCATGATGCAGATGGAAAAGTACAACAATATGCCAACACACCCAATGAAGGCAAGACTAGATGATCTGGCATTGGGATGTCTAAAACGTAGCAGCTTTGTCCATCAGGGAAAAAGACTTAAAAGACAGCATCAAGAAGACCTATCCATGAAGACAACACCACTGAAGCCCACCCTATACCCTGTACCATGGAAGCAGGCCAGCAGTACCATCCAAATTAATACATCAGTCAGTGGTCTCAGAATTGGATATCTTCTTCTACGTTGGTCCTGAAAAGGACCTTGGTTGCTGTTATGTACCTGTGAACAGGCACTCATAAGGGTGCGAGAGGTTATCAGATGCTGGACTCAGGTGTCCAAGTAGTTCTAGGGTCTAATGTACATACAGTCCAACAAGCACAATTCTTTCAAACGAGAGAGCAAGTTCATAGCATTACAAAACTCCATTAGCCTGGATGACATTTGACAATAATACATGTAGATTTTATTCACGGTCGTGGCTCCTTATTAATTGCATCAGTTAAATGACAATGGCACTCACTAGCCAGTCAATATGTAGTCTAATATCTTGTAGACTAAAGGAACGCTGTCAGAGTCATAATGCTGAAACATTTATTATCAAATTACACATCCTTTCCATACCATTCAGCGCTGACACGTCCTTAGAAGAATATCAATTTTAGGCTCTATCTGGTAGACGTCCTAGCTGATTAAAATACTTAAAATCCAGTACTCAAGGTACACCTTCAGGAGCACTTAAGAAACACAGCCTTCTCCCATGGAGACACAAAGCCAAAGAGCACGGTAACTAGATCGTATGTTTGATCATAGCCCGCGAAACCATGTCTGCTAAGAAATCTGCAGACAATGAGACCTACTTCCTGTGTTGTCTTAGAAACAATTTGTAAATAGGAAGTCAGCTCAACAAACCAAGTTTGAGAGCGACCGAAAATTGTGTTATGAATTTAGTCATAACAGTTGCGTTGTGTCCATTAACAGTGAAGCTGCAGTATTTGTGCCTTTTGACTGACTTCAGCACAGCATTTTTTTGAATGAGTATAATGATGCAAAAACAAACTGCTACATTGAGTATGATCCAAGAAAGCTATCCCGAACAATCATGGATACTTGCCTACATGGATGGATCAGCAACAAATGCCATTAAGAATGGAGGTGCCAGTATCTTTATCTCATGTCCTGACAACCACTATGAGATTAGGCATATTCCCACTGGTAAATTCTGTTCCAACTATACAGCTCTAGAGTTCAAGCTCTAGAGCAAGCTGCAAAAATGATTTATAACACCAACTTTGGCTGCCACCAGGTAGTCATCCTCA
Organism: Oreohelix idahoensis; assembly: GCA_024509875.1. Lineage (NCBI taxonomy): Eukaryota > Metazoa > Mollusca > Gastropoda > Stylommatophora > Oreohelicidae > Oreohelix > Oreohelix idahoensis. The sequence continues at coordinate 294,189 of JAMPIV010013945.1, read as the reverse complement.
CAGATACACTGTCTGTACTGCAAGTTCTCAAGGGTGGTAAAATCCCGCATCTGAGAAATGAACTAATCAAGATAGCTGCCAAAAAGTGAACCATACTTCAGTGGGTACCATCCCATTGTGGTGTATGTGGAAATGAAAAGGCAGATAAACTTGCCAAAAATGGAGGAGAATGTGAACTTCTTAACAAACTGAAAAAACACATGTACAAGCTACGATTGTCATCTTCACCACTGTTCACATGTGGATTAAATGAACAATTTTCTGAGCTTGTTCTACAGGATTGTCCTCTGTTTGACCAGAAGAGACCCCGATGCCATCACAAGAACAGCTATGCTATGGACCCTGAAGGAAAGCGTAAGAGAGGCCGACCAAAAACAACTTGGCGGAGGACTGTGGAGGCTGAGATGCAAAGAATGAACCAGAGTTGGGGCACTGTACGAAGGATGGCCACCGACCGAGCAAAGTGGAATCAATTTGTTGTTGCCCTATAAGACGCCACTATGCGTGATGGCGACTGACTGCTTTGACATTCGGCGGCTAAGGATCAAAGAAGAAAAAGAAGAAATGATCAGTTAAGAAAGATATACTGGCCCAATGACTCAACATTAGACTCAAAATTGTATGGAGCTAAAGAGGAACTCCAGACAATGGTCGAATTCATCATGAGAACTTGTATGATGGTGCAAACATCAAAGATGTGATTGCAAGAAGAAGAAGAAGAAATCAGCTACATACTGGTATAAAGGAAATTTTAAAAAAAATGGTTATTTGTGGAAACAGGGCCATGAGCAGACTGTAGTAGTGGCCATGTACTAGTACTAGAAAAAAAAAGTTGTATTCTTACTGAAGAAATTAAACAGGGCCTAAAAAATGTCAAGCTATATTTTGCTATAATTGAATTAGAAAAGGAAATAAGTGCGAGGCTTTCAACAAATTCAGATCAAGCCTTCCTGTTCTATGCCATCTGTTCAGTTGTATTTTCCATGTCTTTGCATACATTCATTTCTGTCTCCATTTCTCTTCTCCATTTTTTTTCCCCTCTACCTCTCTTAAGTCCTAAACATAGCCCCATTTTTGTTTGCAGTGTTGTTTTTCTTTGTTTATCTTCCTTGCCAGCTTGTTACATTTCAATTACTTAAGAAATTCAATTTTATTATTTACATCAACTGTAAAGACAAACTTTGGCAATAGTTAAACAAAATTCTGACCTCAGTGATTCTAGACCATGTAAAAGAAGCTTTAAATAAACAAACTCATGGAAGAACAAACACATTTTGAACAGCAAAATCATATGCAGATTAGGTAGCAAGGCTCAGAATCATCGATGTCAGACACATTTATACATCAACTTTGTGGACACTGATAATTTATTTCCAGGTTTTTACTGAAGTCTTTGTTGTGTATACAAACATACTTCAAACACTTCAGTTTGTTGTTAGTCTCAAAATTGAACCTTGTGATAACAGTATTAATTGGTAGTGATTGTAAAAAACCGTTTACATAACCTATGATTTTGTATTGCATGTCATCCAGGAGTGTTATTGGAATGGCTTCTCTAAAGATTCAGACATTAATTCTCAGACAGTTGCAGGCATTAGCAGGAAGAGATTAGGAGAGCATAAAGTAAAACAGTCAGATATATGGAGAAATGAAGGTACACATGTAAATAAGCTTCTTTTTTAAGCAATGGAGCATCTCAGTTGAGGCTGAATGCTGGTGCATATAATGTAGGCTCGTGTACTGTTTTGTGTTCCTTCAAGATGTTTGCCACCCCATGGATCTTCTGGATCATTCTGTAACACTGTTTTCTTCTATAGCTAATTTATTGGAGAAGGGTTTAAAAAGTAGTCATGGTGAGATCAAGCATTAAGAGATCTTATAGCTTAAACTACCACATACAAAATATTGATACTGACATCTTTGATACACTTGTCTGTAATCTAGCATGACCTGTAGTTAAAGTGGGAATAGTAGCACATTCAATAAGACAGTATGCACATGCTACCAGTGTAGCTGTTGTCTGGAGACATGGCCTGTGGAAAGGGGTAGCTAAGTGCAGAACCTGTTTTACAACTATCAGTAAAAGAGTGTTTCATACATTTATTTCCTCATGAATGATTGTACCTTCTATGCTTCTTAAGACGCAAAGGGCTATCAACAGCATTTGTGGTGATGAATTCTCAAGTGGGCTGTTTTACATGATGAGATTGCAAGCCCTTAGTCACATCTGAAGCTGTGCCATTTTTGAAGCAGTTGTCCTCATATTTTGCTTTCTTATGGAACCCCTGAAACCGCATATATTTTTGCCCATAGTGGCAAGTTAAAATGAAAGATGGACTGATAGAATAAGTGAACATAGGAATAAGTACCAAAACTGCACAAGATGATCTCACTGAAGGCTGGCTCAAGTAAAAACTGCAGAAAATGTTAAATATAAGTTTTAAAGAAAGAAAAGAACAGAGTGAGAATCACTGGCATATTTATAGGGATACTGGAAATAACTGTCTCTTAGCAGGTTGAGAATCCTCTGAGTAGTGTAAGAGCTAATAGGTATCCAGGCCACTGTTTCTTATGGTACTTAATTATTGGAAAGAACCCCTGTTGATTAAATACAAACATGTATTAGACATCACAGTAACATCAAAGAAAAGTCAGAAAAAAATTACAATGAACCTTTACTGATGGAAAAAAATGTCATTTGTATACAGTTCAATCTTGTCTACACAGTTACTGAAAGTTCATCGTTAGGACTTTTAAGTAATTGATTTGAGTTCAGTGGTTCTACAAAGTTATTGATTTTTTATCATTAGGGCTTTTATGAAGTTGTTAGTTCATGGTGGTTTTACCTACAGTAGCTAGACTCCTGACTGCAATCACAGTTACTCCTGATTTATCCAGGTGTGGGCATAGGTTGTGTGGTGTGAATAGAACTATCTCAGGGTTCCAAAGCTTTCTTTCCCTGATCTAAGTTTCTTGTCATTGATGAAAATGGAAGCTGTTCATGTCGTCATCATCAGCTGCCATCTCCACAATGAAGGTTGGCTGTAATGGATCTCCAACGTCTTCTGTTTCTTGTCTTGGTGGTGCACTCTGATAGACTCTTTCCTGTCCATCTCTTGATGTTATCTTCCCACTTATAGCGCTGTCTTCCCCTTGCACGTTTGCCTTCAGCTCTCCCTTCTATTATGGTCTTCTGCAAGGTGTTATGCCTTTTTATGTGGCCAAAGTATTTTAGCTGCCGAACTTTGATCTCCCTCATTAGTTCTCTTTTCATACCTAGATCTTGTAGAACATCTTTATTTGTTTTCTTCTCTTTCCATGAGATACGCCCCATTCTTCTATATATCCACATTTCTAGAGCCTCAATTCTTTCCTCCAAATGCTTATTCATTGTCCATGTTTCTGCACCATACAGAAATGCAGAATATATATAATTCTTTATGATTCTCAGTTTTAATTTGTGAGATAACTGTTTAGATATCAGTATATGTTTCATTTGTTGAATGTAGCTTTGGCCATTCCTATTCTCTTCTTGATTTATGTTTCACATCTGCCATCTTCTGTTATTATATGACCCAGATATATGTAGCTCTTGACTTGTTCCAGGATTTTCCCATTTATGCTTATCTTTAATGTGGGTTTATCGTCTGTTTTTATCATCTGTACAATACAGGATATATACCACACGACATGAAGACATCACTTTTTATATTGTTGCCCAAAAAATCTAATGCAACAGAATGTTCAGACTACAGAACAATTAGCCTGATGAGTCATGCAATTAAGATACTGCTCAAAATTATACAGGAAAGAATAAAAAGTAAGGTAGACAGCAAAATCCAAGAAGAACAGTTTGGTTTTAGATGGAACAGTGGAACAAGAGAGGCAATATTTTGCCTAAGAATATTAGCAGAAAAATATACAGAGGTCCAAAAAAGTATGTACATGTGCTTCATTGACTTTAAGAAGGCTTTTGACAGAGTCCATCATGAGAAAATAATTGAATGCCTCGAAGACATAGGTATTGATTGAAAAGATATAAGAATATTCAGTAACCTTTATTGGGAGCAAACTGCCACAGTAAGATCTGGAAGGAACTATTCACCATACATAGACATAAAAAGTGTCAGACAAGGTTATGTTCTGCCCCCCTGCCTATTTAATCTATACACCAAAACAATTTTCAAACAGATACAGGAAATACCAGGACTGAACATCAGTGGAAGGTCAATAAACAACCTTAGAAATGCAGATGATACCATGTTTTTAGTTGAAAGCGAACAGGAGTTACAAGAACTAGTGAAGCAAGTGAACAGTAGAGGTCAGGAATATGGACTCGACATTAATATTGAGAAAACAAAAACTATGATAATTAGTTCTTCATGTAGACTACCCTATAGAACCACTTGGTTGTACTTTGTTGCTAACAAAACAAGATTTTGGTAAAGGTAAGCCTTTGCAACTACTGCTGCTTGGTCTATGAAATGAGTTCTCTTGTGACCAAAGTTTTTGACTGCAGTGTCTGGGCCTAGTGAGCTCTAGGGTTAAATAAAAAAAAAATTAATTTTCAGCTGACAGAAGTATGGGAGCACAAACCATCTTTCCTAAACAATTTCTCATCTGAAATTAATGAAATCCTGAACACTCTTCCCTTGAAAGAGTGTCAGGGAAATACATTTTCTTTACCATGGTTTAAGAGCATGAAAACTAATTATAATCACTACTAGAGAAGATCTGCTACCATGACAAGCATGGTAAACAAAGAGCCAGGGATCCAGACCCCCAGGACAACTCAGAGTCCACTGGGAGGACAACATTAGACAATCTTTGAAGGACCGAGGACTAGAATGGAACCAGACCAGGAGGAAGACAGCTGATAGGATAATCTGGCGCTCTCTCTTCCAAACCTCTACACCTCAGGGTAGAAGGGGAATGACTAAGTAAGTAAGGAAATATCCACTGATTTTGTAATAGAAAAGAAGGAAGTTTAAACTACTGTATGTTAATTAATCTTTATTCATTGTGCTAAAAGAATTTTACAGATTTCATGCAAAGTACCATCCATGTGTAGATTTTCATTGTTTTATAATAGTTAAACAGTGTCAAATTATTCCTTAAATTGTGATAGAGGTGATTTATTTATTTATTTTCTAAAAACTTGTTAAGGAGTAACTAAACAGTATCTCCCCTTAATTTGATCTGTGCAGCATGCCTTGTTAAATTAGGGAAGTCAATTTTATGAGCTTGGCATAACAAGAACAGAAAGGCTTTGTCATACTTGATGAGAGAAAACATTGTTTAGTCACCAGATGTTTGTGTTTATAAAGTGTTTTTAATTTTTTATTTTTTTTTTTATGTTACAGTAGATCGTGATTGAGATTGTCATACTTGAATAGGTAGATAGAATATTGTTTAGTCATCAGATATGAGTATTTTTAGTCTCTCCTGCTCACTCTCCTTTACTTTTCGTCTTCTTTGGTCCATATCCACCGACCGTCAAAGCAGTCAGTGGCCATCATGCCTGGTGGCATCAGGTAGGGCAGCAATAAATTGATTCCACTTTGTTCGGTTGGCAGCCATCCTTCGTACAGTGCCCCATTTCTGGTTCATTCTTTGCATCTCGGCTTCCACAGTTCTCCAAGTTTTCAGTTGGCCTCTCTTTTGCTTTCCTTCAGTGATCCATAGCATAGCTGTTCTTGTAATGGTATCAGGGTCCCTTCTGAGGATGTGGCCAACCCAACTCCAGCGTCTGCCAGCTATGATGGTGTGCATGTCCTCCTGGCTTCTCTGATTAAGTAGTTCTTGGTTGCTAATGAGATTCGACTAAAAGATCCTGTACTCTGTCTGTTGTTTATTGCATGTAGGTCGTGCACGTGTTTGGAAAAAAATGACACTGAATACCAGTATTAAACTCTTGTGTATTGCAAGCAGTAAGCCACAATCAATTTCATAATAATTATAATCAACATGGTTTAATCAGATTAAAAAATTATTCATTTCAACGCTTGAATAAAAACATAATGCTATCATTGTTGAGCAAAGAAGAAAACAAAAGTAGGTACAGAATACAGAATCTGTTAATATTTCCCAAACAGGATGTATTAAATAACACTGAACAAATTGGGTCAGAACTCAGAATGGCATTGAAATAATCATGCCTAGGTAGCTTTACCCATTCAACAATTTCCATGATTGAAAAATGGGCAGGTGGTATTTGAAACATAATTGTGCAACTGAAATTGTAAATAGAAACTTGTTTGTTGTGAATTTCCCCATCTTTAATGTGCATATCCTTTTAGAAAACAACAGTGCATAAATAGTAGAGTACATGATCGAAATGTTAGGATTATGGCTGATAATGAGATAACATGTAGTGTGTTCATGTATATACCATTGTATAGATTAGAATTGTCATTATTGTGTACATTATATGATCTACTTTTTGGAATAGCTATTGATTGGGTTATGAGAAACTATACCCACAATGAACAATTGGGTATAAAATGGACAAATAGAAAATTCCTGGGGGACCTGGATTTCGCAGATGATGTAGCATTCTTAAGTTCAACACCAAGACAATCCCAAGAAGCAATAAATAATTTGTGTCATCTCTCGGTTAAAATAGGTCTCCAAATAAATGCCTCTAAACTAAAGCTATGAACTTTTCTAACGAGACCTTTGATATCATCTTGAACGGGGAAAAACTACAGAAAGTTGAAAGTTTCAATTATTTAGGCAGTAAAATGACTCAGGATGGTGACACAACAAGAGAAATCCATACTAGAATTGCTTTGGCAGCTAGCGCCTTCAATAGATTATCTAACATTTGGAAATTACGATCATTGAATAGACATACCAAGCTTCGTCTGTTTAATTCAAATGTTATCTCAGTGTTAACATACGGCTGTGAGAGTTGGAAAATAACAAAATCATTGGAGAACAAGCTGAATACATTCGAGAACAAATGTCTTAGAAAACTCATGAACATCAGTTGGAAAGAATTCAAGACTAATCGACAAATAAGAGAAGACTCTAGGCAGAAATATGTCTTCGACTATATAAGGAAAAGACAATGGTCATATATCGGTCATGTCCTACGAATGCAAAACAACAGAATACCACTACAGGCGCTCACTTGGGTTCCTGAGGGAAAGAGGAAAAAAGGAAGACCAAAAGAAACACTCAGAAGAACAATAATAAGAGAAGGAAGAACGTTGGGCCTAAATAATGTGCAAGAGCTAAGAGGAGTGGCATCACAACGAACAACCTGGAGAGCACTGGTTTCTGCCTTATGCGCCGTGTTTGGTGCTTAAAGAATTTATTATTATTATATGATCACCAAAAATATATGTCATTGTCATGTTTAAACAAATTATATTACCAAATCTGCTTTACCAAACAACAGTTTTAACATTACTACTAGCTACATTTCTCAATTGTAATTCATGCTCATGTATAACTATTAGTATAAGTAGTAGAAAGTAGCCATCATTAACTATTTCTCGACTCATTTTTCAATAATTCATATTTGAAGAATGTTGCACATAAAATTCAGTTATGTCCATGTTCTATGACATGTCTACTTTAGATATATCTACAATGTGAATACAGCGTTACTGTGTAGTAGTAATATTTACTCATGCACGTTGTCCAACAAAAATTGTAGAAATATAAGCATAATGGCTTGCCAGTTTATCTTTCTATAATTCATACCTTAGATACATGTACATTTGAACACAATCTTCCTTGATAATGTCTCAGTAGTAATTTATGCCCATGTATGCTATATAGTGAAATTACAGGTTCATGCCCTTTTATCTGAACACCCACCTGCATGGAGGCATACCTGGTGTCATTCTTATATGACCACCAGTTATGCACAATACTATAATATATGTACAAATGTGGAAGTGAACCTCTGTCTGTGAGGCAAATTGCATCCTCATTGACTCCTTAAATCATCCACACACTTTTAGGTATTCCCCCTGTGGTGAAACATGTTGAGGACCCAGCATTGCATATGATTAAGATGGATATTTTGGAACAGAAATAGCAACACAAAAATTTAAAATTTACAAAAGATATAAAGTAACTGGTAATACATCCATCTTTACAGCAGATTTAGTGGAAATCTTAAAAGCTTTAGAAATAGTTGCAGTTATATAGTGACTAGGTATACAATTGCAGGCATCACTGAAATTGAGCAAAACTCATTTTATCAAAAACAAAGTTTGAATTTTACTGACACAGTACTCTAACTCCACAGATCTGTCAGGTAATGTCCTGAGGTTCTTGTCTTGCAAAAAAGTTTTTGTCATGACAGAAAAAAATAATTATTAACACTATAATATGTGTAATCATTTCAAGACTGTTTGGAGGGAAGTAATTCAGAAATAAATTGTTATTACTCATTTCTTACATCCATGGGAAGTAATCAAACAATACAAATATTAATAAATATATGCGATTAGCGACCACATTTAAAAAAAAAACATTTTGCAACAATATTTAAAATTATTAAATGTATACTATTATTTTTATAGTATGCAATACACCATGAACTATTAACATATCAGACAGAAACACATACTTCTTAAATAATCTTATAGTTGCATAACTTTTAAATCATACCTAATATGACGCTACAAAATATACAGAATTAAAATTTGCTATGCATGCCTGTCGTAGATTTTTGATAGGGGAATCAAGACATTGGTTGGTCCGTTCTGAATAGAAATAGAATAGGTGATAGCTCAGTGCGAGATAATATTAGAAATAGATTTCACGAGTGAGATGGTGGAAACTAATGGAGTGTGTCCCTGAAATCGAGAATCTTCTCTCTTTCAGCCTATCTTCTACAATAGATCTAGAGGAGTCAGACAGTCTATTAGAATATATATAAATATATGTATATATATACATATATTTATATATATATATATATATATATATATATATATATATATATATATATATATATATATATATATATATATATATATATATATATATGTACTGCTCAAAAAAAGATAAAGGCCACTTTCAATTTTTAGGTTATTTCAACTAAGCTGTTTTTTTTTAAACCTGAACACTCAGTCAAAAAAGTTTTGCTGCATTTTGTTGCATGCTTAAACAATGTTTGTTAATCTGACAATAAATCAAATCTGTGTTACGTGTGTGTACCTCCAAGGTCAATCAAATGTACGTGGTGGAAAGGGAAATAATGCATAATTGAAAATGCTTCCTATGGCAAAGCCTGTTGATAACATTGCTGAAATTTGCTTTTCACGTGCAAGTCGGGACTATAGTGAACACATGTCACCCACTTTTCGGAAGGAACGGGCAATGGGTATGTTTGTAACATTTACCATTTTAGCCATGGCTCAGCGTGTCTTGCCGTCTTGTGGTAGACCTTGGACGTCCTGACCTGCGTTGTTCTGCAACACTGCCGGTTGCGTTGTAATGATCACGCAGAGTTTGTATGACAGAGTGGGCAACTCCTAATCTCCTAGCAACTTCTCGCAGCTCTACATCATCCTGCAGCTATGCCATCGCTCTCCATCTGTCAACATTGGTCAAGCATCTTTGCTGAGCCATGGCTAAAATGGTAAATGTTACAAACACACCCATTGCCCGTTCCTTCCGAAAACTGGGTGACATGTGTTCACTATAGTCACGACTTGCACGAGAAAAGCAAATTTCAGCAATGTTATCAACAGGCTTTGCCATATGAAGCATTTTCAAACATGCATTATTTCCCTTTCCACCTCATACATTTGATTGACCTTGGAGGTACACACACGTAACACAGATTTGATTTATTGTCAGATTAACAAACATTGTTTAAGCATGCAACAAAATGCAGCAAAACATTTTTGACTGAGTGTTCAGGTTTTAAAAAAAAACAGCTTAATTGAAATGACCTAAAAATTGAAAGTGGCCTTTAACTTTTTTTGAGCAGTAGATAGATATATATATATATATATGAATATCAATCACCTATAAATACACATAAGTTAATGCATTACAAAGACACAGATAATAGTCTCTTAGGTGTAATCCTTTCCCCCTCTATTTAGCTCATGATCCCGTTAGAAGAAAAGTTAAGCCCCCAAAGAGTCACAGATTTATATGCTATGGTCTAAGATTTCCCTTTATAGTTAAGAACAGAGTTGATACATTAATCTATAATAATAATAATAATAATAAATTCTTTAAGCACCAAACACGGCGCATAAGGCAGAAACCAGTGCTCTCCAGGTTGTTCGTTGTAACGCCACTCCTCTTAACTCTTGCACATTATTTAGTCATAACGTTCTTCCTTCTCTTATTATTGTTCTTCTAAGTGTTTTTTTTTTTGGTCTTCCTTTTTTCCTCTTACCCTCAGGAACCCAAGTGAGCACCTGTAGTGGTATTCTGTTGTTTTGCATTCGTAGGACATGACCGATATATGACCATCGTCTTTTCCTTATATAGTCGAAGACATATTTCTGCTTAGAGTCTTCTCTTATTTGTCGATTAGTCTTGAATTCTTTCCAACTGATGTTCATGAGTTTTCTAAGACATTTGTTCTCGAAAGTATTCAGCTTGTTCTCCAATGATTTTGTTATTTTCCAACTTTCACAGCCGTATGTTAACACTGAGATAACATTCAAATTAAACAGACGAAGCTTGGTATTTATATTCAGTGATCGTAATTTCCAAATGTTAGATAATCTATTGAAGGCGCTAGCTGCCAAAGCAATTCTAGTATGAATTTCTCTTGTTGTGTCACCATCCTGAGTCATTTTACTGCCTAAATAATTGAAACTTTCAACTTTCTGTAGTTTTTCCCCGTTCAGGATGATATCGAAGGTCTCGTTAGAAAAGTTCATAACTTTAGTTTTAGAGGCATTTATTTGGAGACCTATTTTAACCGAGAGATGACACAGATTATTTACTGCTTCTTGGGCCTGTCTGGGTGTTGGACTTAAGAATGCTAAATCATCTGCAAAATCAAGGTCTTCCAGGGACTTTCCATCTGTCCATTTTATACCTAATTGTTCGTTGTGGGTATAGTTTTTCATAACCCAATCAATAACTATTCCAAAAAGTAGTGGTGACATCATACAGCCTTGTTTCACCCCTGTTTCTACTGTAAACCATTCTGTATTCCCTTTATTTGTTCTAACACAACATCTTGCATTGTCATGTAGCGCTTTGATTATATTCAAATATTTTGTTGGAAAACCATAGATTGTAAGTAACTTCCACAATGATGGGCGGTGAAGACTATCAAAGGCTTTTTGAAAATTGACGAAGGTGATAATAAGTGGTGATTGCATTTCAACTGATTAATCTATACATTAATTAATCTATACATTAATCTATACTAAGAGGAAACCAGCATTAGCAACAAACCTGCATAAAGAAATTTCAAAGTGGGTGCATGAATAAAAAATGAAACAATCACTCGTTCTGCTTTCTCTCTGTTCATTCAGCCAGGGCCCCTGACATACTTTCTTACCTACACACGTGCTGTTTTTTGCCTTCTGGCGCAAACTTCAGGACACTTCTCTACAGTGAATCTGTGTTCTTTTGATAAAGCGAATCCCAGCTCTGTAGATACAGGTTTCTTCCGATGTTCCGGGGAGCATTCGCTTTATAACTATATTCTCAGATTACTAGTAAGGTCACTTGAATCAGTTTAGGTAAGAAATGTTAAACGGCTCACAAGGTCAGAATCTTGGGGTTTCCCGTACTTCGGAAAAAGGCAGGTTGGGAACTTCGATCAAAGGTAAAATTCTTGGTCACAACACAATTAGTCAAAAAACCATCAGAAATGTTATTGTTGGTAATTTCTCTCGCCACAGGGCTGAATGTACAATGAGATTGTTGGGAAGAATTATAATCTGGCTCGATAGGCCCAGTTATTGCAGTTAGTTTTAAAGTTAATGAGATGAGTACTCTGTCTCTTTCTGGATGCAAACCCCATTCCAGACAGGTGGTAACTTGGAAACTCACTTATTTAAATTACAAAATGTTTCTTCTATGTTTTTCTCATATACTGAACAAAACCGCTGGTAGAGGTTGGGCTGACCCAAAAACTGTATAAGGAAGAGAAAAGTACAAAATACTTAACCACAATATTATACACACATCCTATCCTACCCTCACGAAAAATATAATATTCACTTCGGTTATTAACTTTAAGTTAGAGACTATAAGCTTAGTGCTTTTCTCATCGTTTAAACTTCCGTGAAATAAATTCTATCATTGAAAAAAAAAAATCATCATGAATTAGAAATATATATAAATATATTTCGTCAATACTCAATGATGAATCAGTGCATTTACTAGTTAGTTAAAAATATTCTTGGCCTGGTTACTAGCAATTTTAATTAAATTTATTTAAAGCTGTATGAGTTTTAGCTAGAAATAGTAATTTATTTTGCTATCCACTGTAACGCCATACTTAAAGTATATAACTGACTTATCATTTAATCACTCTGCACATAAATCTAGTGAAGATATAATAGATGATTTACCACTTAAATCACTCACAAACACTATCAATATAGTTACCTCGCACAGTACTACTTAAAACTATCCTCCAACGCAACTGAGAAATTCTACTCAAATAAAAGTGATTTCTAGAACGTAGCTAGGTTGTCTAGCGAGACTGTGGATGTCTGAATAAATGAAATCTAAAACTGATCTGGTATAAATATATCTCTGATGAAAGAAAAATCATTACATTATCAAAACTCCAGACTCTCTCTTCCACATGTTCGCACCTAGAGGAAAATTTACATAATTCTATCTCATTCTGCGAATTTCTCATGCTGAAGCCGAAACAGACTCGCAAATCGAGCGGACAGTCTCTCTTTGATCTTGCGTAAAATGATTTTCCAGAATGTGCAAGAGACTTCTGCTCTTGAGAATTCACACTATTACTGCCTTCAGACTCTGGTCATAAACAAAATACACGCACGCTCATCTTTCATCTCACATCTCACATCGTGAATAATTAACTTATAGGCAAGAAGATTAGAGAAAAGTGGTAGACGATCATCTTACTACTTATCCCTGTCGAGAACGAATTAACACGATTCGGTCTCATCAAAGAACTTAGCTTAACAGCAATAAAATGCGTTGCTAAATATTAGAAAGGAAAATGACAAAGGTACAAATTGGTAAAAGAGCGGAATTAAAGGAAATTACAAGTGTAGAATAAAGAATAGATATCTGAAATTTATTAATCATAAATCTCTCTGCCACAATGCCATAATTATCTGAAGTTTTTACTATTATGTTTTATTCAATGAATTTCAGGTGACCATTCCTGTAGCCAGCAATCCTGCCTATACTCTAGTGTGGACATTCCAGATTTGAAAATTATGAACAGTTTCATAAAGAGTGAACCAGTGCAAAATGCTGCATTCAATCAAGTGTTGCCAGAATTCACAGAAAACATTGTGAATGAAATGAAAGCTGATGTAAGTACGGCATCTGCAACACTAAATACAGACAATAACATTGAATCAAGATTAAAAGAGGTACAATCACCAAATGCCACATATTCTGTGATAATGACTGTAGACATGAATCTGACTCCTGAGATTTATACTGCAGTCTTATAAAATGAAAACTACAGCAGGAAATTAACAATAATCTATGATGATTGTACTCTCAACAGTGGAAGTAGAGAAGGTTTTAAATTGTGTTCATTCGAGGCACATAGTCACATGATTAAATTTAATGTCCCACTGTCCGCCATTTTTCCCTAAGGTTATTCATGCAGAAAATAAATATTAGACAAACAAAAAGGTATGTTTTCAGGCACTCGTAAGAAATAAAGAAATAGTCAGACTACACAAGACAAAGACCTTAATACTGTGTCTAGTAAATGATAGAAGACTAAGAACAGTAAGTACAGGACAGAGGGTAGGTTTTTGGTATTGTATAAACATTTTAAACACATGGAAGGGAAACCTGAGGCCTGTAAACAGTAAATAAATATTAGACAAACATAAAGGTATGTGTCCTCTGCTCTAAAGGTACTTGAGTGTTGCCATTGACAGCGTATTCTGTGCACCAGTGCTTAAGGTCAGAAAAATACCTCCACCTCCATTTTCTGTTGCATTTATTGCTGACCCTTAGGAGCCGTGCTAGCGTAGTGGTTACAACACCGCTCTGGCGACCGGGTGATTCAGGATCAAACCCGGGCGACGGCATTTGAGGATTTTTCTTCGACCGGGAATTGGACTGGATTAACTCGAGACCTGGCGAGGACATTTGAAGGAGTGTCGTCGACCAGGGATTGGTGGCTCCTGAGCCGACCCAGCTGCAATGGGTACCTCCAAAATCGGAGAGTATTTGCCTGAATGGCGAGGGACACCTGTCTCTGTACAAGAAAAAAGGGATACTCACGTAAAATCAATGTCAGGTTAGACATTAGTAATAACCTGAGATTTCGCCTCGAGTATTAGCGGGCGTACGAAAAAAAAAAAAAAAAAAAAAAAAAATTGCTGATCCATCTATGCATGAATCCAGATGTTATGTGGGAAATGTTTCTCTGTGTATTTTTTGGTAACTTTGATTTGTCACATTTACAATGATTTAATAGATGTGATGCCACTTTCCTGTATCAGCAGTTATTCATCTTATGGTACTGGTCTAGAAAGCGGGCCCCGGAAGTTCAGGTTTTTGAAAACGCGAATCCGACTTTTTATTTCCTCATACGATACATATTTCGTTTACCATTTCGTAAATTGTGTTTCGTTTCGGAAAAAGTCCGGGGCCCGCTTTCTAGACCAGTACCCATCTTATTTGAAATGGTGAACACTATATATCCTAATTATAACCCATCAAATGTTGAAGGGTTATTTCTCGTCACCAGAATAAAAAACAAATAATAATAAAATAGGAAACTTAAAAATTCCCAGCAAAAAAGTAATTAGGCTGCCTACTCAGATTGTAATTAAGAATAGTTTATTTTAGTACAGAAGAATTTTAATGTGCAGAATGTCTACAATAAAATAATATGAAAAACAGAGAATAACAATATTATATTATTTACAGGATTGCAATTCACCCCTATCAGTAGAAGAGGTGTTGAGAATTGACAGACTTAGAGAACTAAACGATATAGTAAAGCAGTATGCAACCAGAACCAAAAACAAAAATTAATATGTAAAGTTTACTGAGGGTGTAGTGGGAAATTGAATGTGTAATAAGGTTCTCATAATACATATTGATAATAACAAATAAATAGTGAACCAGGTTTCATCCCAAACACCCCAGACTTCACCTCCTCCTATTTTTTTACATGTACAACAAATGTAGCCTACATTAACTCTTTGCTGCCAAAATTATTACTTACACTGCGCCTCAATTTTGTGTGTGTATGTTTTTTTTCCCCCAAAGAATTCTAAACAGCAGAATATACCATGTTTTTGTGTAAATTGTTTATGTGAACATGCACTTATTATATATTAAACTGATGGGAAATTGATAGGGAGTCAAGATGTGCAGTGTTTCTCCAATTAGTATTAAAACAAGCATAATTGGAATTTATAAAAACACAATGCATGTAGTAAAAAACACACCAACAAAGTTAAAAGTAGAATATAAACTTAATGAAGGCAATTTATTGTTGCAGTAAATGAAACTTGCTTTCCTAGTCTTTGAACATCAAGGTAATTCATATATGGCCATACCTACAGCACAGTCTGGATAAGTAGAAATTACTGGGACCACCTAAACAAATTATGCTTATCAGGAGTTTGCTCAGAGCTGGACATTTTGCAGTCAGAATAAAATAGAGAGTAGAAAGTAATTATTTTTACCCTTTATTTACAACTGTTTCATCATTTGAGTAGCATTTTTCCACTTTTTCCACTTTTCCAAAGCAAATTTAAAGCATAAAGTATAGCATCATGTCCTTTGTTGTACCTTAGATGCAAATACCAGAACATTTAATACTACATATTTCATAATAAAACTTGGTGACAAACGAAAATTACAAAATATTGCTATTGGAAGCCATGCTGGTGTAATGGTTACCACATTGCACTGGCAATCAGGTGTTCAAGGTTCAAGCCTGGGCATGGGCATTTGAAGAAGTGTCACCAACTGGTATTTTGACTGAATAACCTGAACAGCTCCTGGGATAAACCCTCTGTGGATGGGAAGGAGTGAAGCTCCTTACCTGGTTGGAAGGAAAGTCCACAGGTTCCCCAGCCTTGCAATGACATGTCATTGGGCCAAAGGGCTGATAGCCCAAGTGCTGCTGGTTATGAAAAAAAATTATTATAATAATTTTAAAACATGTCAAGTATAATTATATCACATAAATATTTTGACAATTGTTTGTGGTTTTAAAAGTTTATCTTTAGCTTTGTCTTTCACCTGTGACTAGTCATTAACTGTAGCTTTAGATTGTTGTTGTTGTGGTTTTGAAGATGTGATGGGTGGAGAGCAGGCACTTAACAGCTTGGTCTACCCTGTTCAACCTGAAATTTGGTTATAATTGGGGTATTTAGTGTCATTTTATTTTCTAATTTTGTATTGAATTTAAATAACTGTTGTCTTTAGCAGTTGCTGATTTTAATTTATATTAGTATTTGTCCATTTTATTTTCTCTTTTGTATTGTTTATAGATAACTATTATCCTTTACACTTGATTTTACTTTGTACTCGTATTTGTTCTTATTGAGTTGTTGTTTTTTTATATTTTTTTAAATACCTTGTTGTCTTTCCTTGTCCTATGAGTAGTTAGTAAGTTTTTTTTGTTGTTGTTACTTTGTGTGTGTGTTTTTTTTTTTAAATGATTTGTTAGTTTTTATTGCTTAATTTCTATTTGGTTGAATGTCTTTTCTGAAGTACTAACCTTTTATGTTTTCCTTTGTTTTATGTTTATATCTTTTAAGTATTGATTGGGCATCACTTGAGGCATATATACTTAAAACTTTATCACCTGTCATGTCTGTATTGTGGTTTCTATAGTAAGTTTTTAATTCAAGCCTTTGCTGTTCATACTTTTTACAGTGGATCAGGTAGTGGTCTATGTCATTCTCTTCCTGACATTCTTGGCAGTGTGGTTCTCCTATCATAAAGTATGCTGCACCAAGACGGAGACACCACAGTTTTTTTTGTTTGATGGTATCTTTAATTCTTAACTGACCTGGCACGTCCTTGTTGGTTCTTTCAGCAGTTTGAACGTGTGTCTGCCTTTTCTACTTTTCTTCCATGTTGTCTTCCATTCCTCGTTTATAGTTATCTTCATTTGGCTCTTGATCTCCAACCTTCCCAGTCCTGCTCTTATATTGTTTTTACTTATTCTTCCATTCTTGGCGTTCTGATCTGCCAACTCATTACCAGCAATACATATGTGTGCTGGAACCCACACTAGCCTCACACTAGATCCTCTGTTTCCTAGTGATGTATTAATTGCTAAAATTTCTTCCTTTATGTCTGGCTGGCTTTGTCTTTCACCTGTGACTAGTCATTAACTGTACAGGGTTCGTAGCGACCTTGAAAAACCTGGAAAACGAAAAAAAAAAAAATCCAGGCCTTGAAAAGCCTGGAAAAATGGCTAGCAGCCTTGAATTTCCCGCATCGGACCTTGAAAACATATTTAAAATCAGAAGTTTTCCATTTTTCGGTTATTGATGGTATTTTTTGTTAAACTTCAGTTACCGCAGAATTTTTACTTCCCATTGGGCACTAAATCCATTTTCAGACGTTTTCGGGAGTTTGCGTTTTTGGAGGTTTGCGTTTTCGGAGGTTTGCGTTTATGACGTGAACGCACAAATTTATATTTAGCGCTAGACCTAGTGCCTGTATCGCTGGAAAAAGGACCTTAGATACATATATGTGCTACTGTATGTGTAGCTAATTTTGAAAGTCGCGATTGGGTCCTTTTTCCAGCGATACGAGTTATCGGCCAACCCTTAGTTGGCGTTACTCTCTATATACAGGGCACTACTAGACCTAGCGTCCGTTCATTTGTATCAAACATCGCCACCTTTTAAAGTCGAGACTTTGACATTTTGACAGCATTCTTCACTCTTCAATTTATTATTTAGAAACATGCCTGGTTGTAACTTTCAGCATAAATGGCTAGAAATGCCAAGTTATAAAACATGGATAGCGCCTGGAAAAACTGCAAATTACGCAAATTGCACCATGTGTAAAAAAGAAATATGTTTGACCAGCATGAGAGAAAGTGCAGTAAAGTCGCATGTTACTGGAAAAAAACACCAACAACTTGTCTCTGCACATTCAAGTTGTATTAAACCGTTCATTTCAACTGAGGTAAGTAATAAATTTATTTATCTCATTTATAAAACATATTTAAATAAGTCCAATGTATTTGCTGTACTTGGCGTCTTTAATTTCACTTCTGTTAAATCACTGTTATTAGGATGAATGAAAATTACCAATTTTATGCATAGGCCTATGTTATTTTAAAAATAAATAAATAAATAAAATTTAAAAAAATATCTAAACAAACAAACAAGATAAAACAAAACAAAAACACCCAAAGATAGTAAAGATGGATTGGGGAAGGGGGGGGGGGGGGGGGGGGGGGTGTGTGTGTAAAGGCCTGCTGTTTCCAGTTAGATATTTAATTGATTTTCACTTATCCTATAAGAATATCATACCTTCACCCTCCCAATTGCTATATATTAACTTTTGTTCTAATTAAATATTGTTTGACTATATTATTCATCCATTTAGAACTTTGACTTGGTAAATATACATATCTTAGGCCTACTCATAAGTTATTTGTGTGTTCCATTTATTTATTTTTATTTAAACAGAAAAGAACACAACCTCAAGGAGCAGTTTTTCCCTCAGAAACATTAAAACCATCTAATAGTAATACTACTCCCTCGGACACGTCAAAAACGTCTAACACTACTAGGAGACCTACAGATGTAACATCATTTGTGACCAAGGAAGAAACTCGCAGAGCTGAGATTATTTGGACTCTTTTTTCAGTGAAAAGTCACCATTGTTTTAATTCAAATGCAGGAATTAATAAAAAATTTTCAGAAAATGTTTCCTGATAGTTCTATTGCCAGACAGTTTGGTCTATCTGAAAGGAAAACTTTCTACTCTGTTAGAGCATCTGAAAAGAAGAAAAATTGCTCTTGACCTGGATATCAAGTCCCAGACTGCTGCTGCAGATGACAATGCTTATCAGGCAGAAACACTGCGCAAGATTTTTCTTATTACTGTATCTAATAGCCTGCTGAAATGAGTAAGAGAAAAAGAAGAAGAAAGTAAAGCTGTTCACAAAGAAATTGATGAAAAATTGTCTGAGCTGAAAAGAAGAGACGTCTAAAAGATGACAAAATATTTTTATATAATGTAAATAAACATGTCTATATTGTAGGACGTCAAAACAAAGTATGGGATTGCTGGGCCTGGGCTGCACACAGTTGATGGTGCCACAACTGAATATATGTCCATTGATTTGAAGGTTGTGTTGGGGCAACTTTCAGGGTTGTCAAAGATCTTTTTGATGGATAGGCAACAAGGGATATATTCTCTTCTGTGGTAGTTTTTATTCAGCCTTCAGCTTTATTTCAAGACCTGAAATTCAGATTGGTACATTTGGAACAGTAGCTGAAAATAGGAAGCATTTTCCTGTAGCATTGAAGAAAAAACAACTCAAATTGAAAAAGACAAATCATCCTGTGTTTTGTGCGACAGAAGATAAGGCATGCCGACAATCACCTGGCATATGAAAAGATTTAACCTTATATCTACTGTTCACTCCAATGATAATATAAACAAGACAGAAAGACAAATTCTTTAGGGCAGAACAATTCAGAAGCCAGTGCTTGCAGAAAAATACAGCAAAAGTATGGGAGGTGTCGACTACTTCAGCCAACTAGGTGTAAACTACCCCTACCCACACATATCCTATTTTTATATCATTTCTTAGTTGAAACTGCCCTGGTCAATGGGCACATAACCTACAACACTGCCAAGTCTACAAAAAAAGATCAAAGCAAAGATCATGATGTCAGTATGACTTATTGAACCTGCTATTCTTCGACGCAGTGTTACGCCTTCAAAACCACAGGTCACAACAACACGACTTACTGAGCACCACTTCAATGATAAATATGAAAGGACGAGGTACAAACCAGACTGTAAAGTGTGTAAGGCTGCAGGGAACAGAAGCCAGACTTGCATGTACTGCCCAGATTGCAATGTACCTCTATGCCTGATACCCTGCTTCAAGTTATACTATACAGTCAAGGATTATCAACGATCCAGACAAAGACTCTTGCAGAGGCCTACAGCTACAACTTCAACCCCAGTTGATAAAGGAAGCAGCTCAGACTCCAACTAGAGGTACGTAACTACTCAAACATTTACAAACGCACATTGTCATGCCACAGACACAGAATACAGTTTTTTTTTGCATTTTATTCACAATTTTATTAGCCTTTTATGTTGATATACGTTAATCATTAAATCAATATGTCAATCAAGCTTATTTTATTCATTGCCATCCATGTGACTAACATTTTATTGCGCTGACGTTGAACAAATTCGCTAAAAACTGGGAAAAGATGTCTGTTTTTCAATCTTTTATGAATGTTAAAAAAAAACAATGTTCTTTTGTAAAGAAATCTGCAAACACCCTTGGTAATGGGAGACGGTAATGCTCCGGATTGCTGGTCAGCAAAGTGATAATTATATCTGAGAAAATTAGATGAGGAAAATATTAGAGTTTCCCATCCTTGAAAATCAAGTGCTGGACCTGGAAAAAGCCTAGAAAAGGCTTGAAGAAATTTGCTATGAACCCTGACTGTAGCTTTAGATCAAGTTCTGTTGGTTTTTCAATGGCCAGGCAATACCCACTCATCAGCTAAATGTAACATTCCTCATCTCTTCCATCATTTGATAATGAATTATGATTATCAACTTAATTCTTTTAATTGTTGACTATATTTTTAAGTAAATGTGACACATTCATTGTCTCAGGAGACTTAGAATTTGTAGATACTTGGCTTGTCACATTTATGTGGTAATTTAAAGAAAACCATAATCAAGTGATTCATCACAAAACTATAATTAAAAATGCCAAAGCATGTACACATGCTGTTTAACTTCACTCTAATTCCTAAAACAGTAACATAAGTCACTTTATGGTTTTAAAATATAGACTAGATCAGCAGCAGGCAACCTATGTGATGTGAGGATCTACTTTAGAAACACTGAGCTCTCTAAAGATCTGCCTTGATACAATCATATCTGTTTCAGGTTCCAGAGTATAAAAAATGTTGAAGAAGTGCAGCATATAAGTTATTTGCATCTCTGCAGCATAACCCTCTTACTGCAATTCTTTCAACAAGGCATTGAAAAATTGAAACTAAATTATATTTTACTAAATGATAACATCACTTCAAATAAAGGATCCCATTCTTATCTTATGCAATTCATTAATAAAGTGAATTTTGATAAGGCTTCTCATAGAATATCAATGGAATCACAGAATAAGTACCTTTAATCCTGGGGATATCACACTTTTAAATACCTTTGAGAAAGAGTAAGTCCTTAGTTTGCAATCATTTTTTTTATTTTAATTTCTATCGTGTAAAGATCTACCAAATCATCCCCTGTGATCTCCTTTATTTTTAAGTTTGGAGATAACTTTGAGGATTAGGGTATGTTCACTGCTGGTGTGAAATGCATTAAACAGATGTGGGGATAGGGGAAGATAGTAATTTATGGGTCACAGAAATATTGAAAGTGAAAAAGGAAAGGAGAGAATGAAGTAATGGAAAAATGATAAGTATTTATTTTAAAAAAGCATATTTGTTTATGGATAATGCAATTGTGTTAGGCCCCACCATTTGACAGTGATTATTGCTGTGAGGTAATGCTGCTTAGAAATTGGTGTAAATATATGTAGTATGTCTTCATAGTCTTAAAATGATACCCATCATCTGCTATATTTCATTGACTTCAGGTTGAAAGAAATATGGAATCTAGAGTCGCACATCTAATTACAGAAATGAAGCAGGAAACAGACTATGAGGTATGTAAAATATTTATGCCCCATGTAATTCCCCTGGGTCTGTGAAGAGACAAAGAAAGAATATGCCTACTCCACTCTTGAGCGTGTCGTACAAAGTAACTTGTGGGGTTGTGAGTGGGGCTGGCTACCTCATTATGTTAAACAAATTGTCACAGACTCCACTGCTGCAAGTGTATGTGAATGCTTGGTGCAGGCTTCTAACAAGTGGTCTAGCTGTAATGGTGGCTGTATGCTCTGTTAGAAGATGAATGAAAATATTGACATTTGGAACAGGGTTCGTAGCGACCTTGAAAAACCTGGAAAACGAGAAAAAAAAATTCCAGGCCTGCAAAAATGGCTAAAAGCCTTGAATTTTCCGCATCGGACCTTGAAAAATAATACGAAATCAAAAGTTCGTTACTTTGTGCCCATGTTTTGGTTATTGATGGTATTTTTCGCAACAACAGATGCGATGAGTCTAAAAATAAATCTGCGTTTACGCCATTAATGCAAAGCGCCGAAAACGAAACCGCCGAAAACTGCTGGAAATGGAAACGCGCAAAGGGAAGTAAAAATTGTAAAGTTACCGTACAATTTTTACTTCCCTTTGCGCAAAGTTACCGTACAATTTTTACTTCCCTTTGTGCATTAAATCCATATCCAGAAGTTTTTGGCGCTTTGCGTTAACAACGTAAACGCAGATTTATTTTTAGCACTCGTCGTAAGTAATACATTCATTTATCTCATTTATAAAACCTATTTAAATAAGTCCAGTTTATAGATAGACCTACTGTACTTGCGTCTGTATTTACAATGTAGGCCTATTTACAGTTTAATTTTTAACCATGGCCAAAATTAGCCTATAAGCAAGCGTTTGAACGAAATTTCTTGGTTTACCTCTGCATACGGGAATATATTTGACACAGTTTAAGATGGTCAGGAATAGAAATTGATGGCGATTCCATATCCTATAGCCTACCCTGTTATCAGACCCATGTCCCACTGTTCATTTCACCACAGTTTTTGGAAATAAATATATTTTGAATGCTTTTTTATTATATTTATGATGAAAAGACTTATCCCGTTCTACCTCTGAAGGGTTATAGGCTAATTAGGATAGGCCTAGGCCTACATGTTTTCAATTTCAGATAACATTAATAACCGCCGATACACGAAAGTGGCATCACATCTGTCAAATCACATTAATTAGGATAAATGAAAATCAGCAATTTTGTGGATAGGCCTATGTTATTTAAAATAAAAATAAAAAAATTAAATTAAAAAAAAAATCTAAACAAACAAATGAAACAAAACCCAACAAAAATAGTAAAGATGGGGGGGCGGCGTGTGTGGTGGTGCGGAAAGGGTGGGGGGGTGTGTAAAGGTCTCCATTTAGATATTTAATAGATTTTCACTTATCATAAGTATTACCCTCCCAATTACTATATATATATTACCTTTTGTTCTAGTTAAATATATGTATGAGTTTAGAATTTTGAATTGGTAAATATACATAGCTTAGGCCTACTCATAAGTTATTTGTGTTCCCTTTTTTTTTTTAAAACTAACACTACTAGGAGACCTACATTTGTGACCAAGGAAAAAACTCTTGAGAGCTGAGATTATGTGGACTCTTTTTTTTTTTTCAGTGAAAAGTCACCATAGTTTTAATTCAAATTTCATATGCAACAAGGGACATATTCTCTTCTGTGGTAGTTTTGATTCAGCCTTCAGCTTTATTTCAAGACCTCAAATTCAGATTGGTGCATTTGGAACAGTAGCATTTTCCTGTAGCACTGAAGAAAAAACAACTCAAATTGAACAAGACAAATCATCCTGTGTTTTGTGCGACAGAAGATAAGGCATGCTGACAGTCACCTGGCATGATATGAAAAGATTTAACCTTATATCCACTGTTCACTCCAATGATAATATAAACAAGACAGTTAGAAAGACAAATTCTTTAGGGCAGAACAATTCAGAAGCCAGTGCTTGCAGAAAAATACAGCAAAAGTATGGGAGGTGTGGAAACTTCAGCCAACTAGGTGCAAGCTACCTCTACCCACACAGATCCTATTTTTATATTATTTCTTAGTTGAAACTGCCCTGGTCAATGGGCACATAACCTACAACACTGCCAACTCTACAAAAAAAAGATCAAAGCGAAGATCAGGATGTCAGTATGACTCATTGAACCTGCTATTCTTCGATGCAATGTGACACCTTCAAAACCACAGGTCACAACAATACTACTTACTGAGCACCACTTCATTGATAAATATGAAAGGGCAAGGTACAAACCAGACTGTAAAGTGTGTAAGGCTGCAGGGAACAGAAGCCAGACTTGCATGTACTGCCCAGATTGCAATGTACCTCTATGCCTGATACCTGCTTCAAGTTATACCACACAGTCAAGGATTATCAACGTGGATCGTTGACAAAGACTCTTGCAGAGGCCTACAGCTACAACTTCAACCCCAGTTAATGAAAAAAGCAGCTCAGACTCCAACTTCTTCTTCTTCTTCCGTCCTTAGCCACCGACCGTCAAAGCAGTCAGTGGCCATTACGCCTAGTGGCGTCTTAGGGCAACAGCAGATAGGTTTTCTTTGCCATTGTTTCCCATCACGCCTATTGGCGTCTTTAGGGCAACGGCAAATCAATCCATTTGCTGTTGTTTCCGTAATCGAAGTGACTGGCAAACGGGTGATCAGCCCGTTGGTCAGACTCCAACTAGAGGTACTTAACTACTCAAACATTTACAAACGCTTATTGTCAGATGACACAGAATACATTCAAAAAAGACAAACATGAAAAATACAGTTTTTTTAAAACATTTTATTCCAATTTTATTAGCCTTTTATGTTGATATATGTGGTTAATCGTTAAATCAATACATCAGTCAAGCTTATTTTATTCATTACCATCCATGTCACTAACATTTTATTGCGCTGATGTTGAACAAATTCACTAAAAACTTGGAAAAGATGTCTGTTTTTCAATCTTATATGAATTAAAAAAAAAAAAAGTTCTTTTTAAAGAAATCTGCAAACACCCTTGGTAATGGGAGATGGTAATGCTCCAGATTGCTGATCAGCAAAGTGATAATTATATCTGAGAAAATTAGATGAGGAAAATATTAGAGTTTCCCATCCTTGAAAATCACATGCTGGACCTGGAAAAACCTGGAAAAAGCCTGGAAAATGCTTGAAGAAATTTGCTATGAACCCTGTTAGAAGCTTTCAAGGGTGCATTCTTCTTCTTTATCCTTAGCCACTGACTGTCAAAGCAGTCAGTGGCCATCATGCCTGGTGGCGTCTTGTAAGGCAACAACAAATTAATTCCACTTTGCTTGGTCGGTGGCCATCCTTTGTACAGTGTCCCAACTCTGGTTCATTCTTTGCATCTCAGCCTCACAGTACTCCACAGGTTGTTTTTGGTTGGCCTCTCTTTCATTTTCCTTCAGGGGTCCATAGCATAGCTGTTCATGTGATGGCATTGGGGTCTCTTCTGAGGACAAGGCCAACCAAACTCCAGCATCTGCCAGCTATTATGGTATACATGTCCTCTTGCTTGTTCCAGTAAGCAGATCTTGGTTGGTGATGGTATTGGGCCAAAAGATTCAGAGAATTTTTCTTAGGCAGGTTGTGTGAAAAGAGGACAATTTTGACATTTCCTTCTCTGTTACTCTCCAGCATTCCGCACCATAGAGAACAACGGAAAGCACACAGCTCTGATATAATCTTAATTTTGTGCTTGTGCTGTACTGAGAGGACTTCCAAATGTTGTTTAGACTATACAGGTGTGCATGGTATAGTGTTAAATTTGTGAGAGAAAGAAAGAATGTTTTTGCAATTTGCTAGACATGTAAAGAAATGATTTTAAACAATTTTACGTGATCATTTTCATAATTTATCTTGATCTATACTGGGAATTTGTTCACTGAAGTCTTAATTAAGCCTAATTATATGTATTTACTTAACAAATAAAGTTTGTGACTTGTAGGTAACTAAGTATTTTTTTAATCAGGCACCAAAGAATATTAAAACAAATGTCCCAATTGTAATTGTAGGAGAAAAGCAGGATTTAAGTTACTGGTTTTTAAAATTTTGCTGGTCAAATAACACTGACAAACAACATTTTTCTTTCTTGTATAAGAATAAGTGTTCTTAGGTCAGTTTCTTGCGCGGATTTCAAATTTGAAATCCGTTTATCTCTATCACATCGAGTTCTTAAGATATTTGTGAATAAATATATTTTTGAGAAACCGTTATTTGCTCGGTTTCATTTTTACTATATAACTTATTAAAAATTAATAAAAAGCAACATAATTCTACTTTTTATGCTGCTAAAAGATGCATGACATATGTTACGCGATTTTTCAAATAGTTACTGTATTTTGAAATAATTCTGAGCAAAATATGGCTTCTAGAAGTTGTAGAAATTCAGCTGTTCTGTTCTGTTACGTGTGTGGATGTTTTACCGATCGTGTTGACCAGAAAAACTTTACACCATTACTAAAGAAAGCATATGAACTTTATTTCGATTCGAAAGTTGATAATGCAAATAAATCTTGGAAGACAAATGCAGTTTGTTCGATACATTGGCAGGCTGGTTACGAAAATTGCCGAAGCATAAGTCGATGCCTTTTGGAGTGCCAGTAATATGGCGTGAATATACAAATCACACTACTGATTGTTACTTCTGCTTGACAAATATCCATGGTTTCACTTTTAAAACTAGAAAGTCTGTGGTTTATCCAAATATTGAATCGGTTTCGAAACCAGTGCCTCATGATCCAATCACATGTCCGATCCAAGTACCACCAGAACAATATCCGCTGGACGTGAATGAACCATCAGAAAGTGATAGTTTACCTGCTTTAGAAACTAATTCTGACTCAGATTACATACTGGTGAATGATGGTGTTTACTTAATTAACCATTCAGAACTTTCAGATCTAATACGTGATCTAGCTCTTACCAAAGGACAAGCGGAATTACTCGGTTCGCGACTCAAAGAATGGAATCTTTTAGTGCCCAATACTCCGATATCTAAATTTCGTCATAGACACAGAGAACTTGTTCAATACTTTGAGATGGATGATGACATTTGCTATTGCAAAGATGTAAACGGTCATGAGCACATAGTCAACGAATGGCGATTTTTCATCGATTCTTCCAAGACTAGTCTAAAAGCCGTGTTATTGCATAACAGAAATTTGATTTCATCAATTCCAGTCGCCTACTCTGTTCATATGAAAGAAACTTATGACAATATGGCTATACGTTTGGAAAAAAGAAAGTACAATGACTACCAATGGCGGATTTGTGGAGACCTAAAGGTCATTGCAATTCTCACGGGCATGCAGACTGGGTATACTAAATTTTGTTGCTTCCTGTGTGAATGGGACAGCTGCAACAGACAGGAACATAATGCAAGAAAGGTGTGGCCTATCAGGGATCGTATGCAGCTCGGGCATAAACATGTAATACACGAGCCATTAGTTAACAAAGACAGCTTCATTTTACCACCGTTACATATAAAGTTGGGGCTCATGAAGAATTTTGTAAAAGCGTTAGATAAAACGAGCAAAGCTTTCACTTATCTTCGAGAAAAGTTTCCGCAAGTTAGCGATGCAGAGATAAAAGAAGGTATCTTTGTAGGACCTCAGATTAGGAAAGTTATTGCAGACAAACAATTCGAGAACTTATTACATGGTAGTGAACTTCGCGCATGGATGGCATTCAAATCGATCGTCGATAACTTTTTGGGAAATCACAAATCTGTCGACTATGTTGCATATTGTTAAGCAGTACATAGATGCATACAGAATTATGGGCTGTAACATGTCCCTCAAAATCCATTTGCTCGATTCGCATCTTGACTTTTTCCCTGACAACCTTGGCGAAGTCAGCGATGAACATGGATAACGATTCCATCAAGATATCGCCGTAATGGAGTCACGTTATCAAGGACGGTGGAGTGTGACCATGCTTGCCGATTATTGTTGGATGCTTCATCGCGATGTACCACATGCCATTCACCGACAAAAGTCGACTGCAAAGAAATTCAAGCCTACATAACTATTATACTTCTTGTACGAATGATGTTGTAATACTGTATGCGTTGTTAAAAAACTTCAATTGCGTATTTCTAGAGATCCCGACCTGATAGAGAAAAACGGTTTGCAGATTTAAAAACAGTGCATTAAAATTGACCAGAAAAACATAGAAAACTGAATCAGCTTCTACAGAAGAGAAGAATTATGTTAAAGAGGGTTTCAGTGGAATTACCTCATCTGTTATGGAGCATCTAGAGCTACAAGTAATACATGACCATCTTTGAGGGAGAGGAAATTCCCACAAAAGATTGTTAATGTTATAAAGAATTGACATCATTGCACTCCGGGCAAACCCATAGGTGCTCAATCTCCATCAGTATGGTTGTTCGTCCATCACGGGTGATGAAGACCACTCTGTTCATCCAATTATTTAAGAATATGTTAGGTTAGTCTATGGGTACGAAGGTGACTGATGAGCCCGATGCGGGCCTGGAAAGATCTCGGACATTGTGGGCAGGGAATGTTTGCTTCATGTGAATGTTTTATTTCACGGTCTTTTCTAGCTTGTCTCCGTTGTTCCGCTGCTGCTCTTCTGGATGATTCACATGCCACTGCACCTTTACGAAGAGATGTGCGCCAAGCAGTTTGGTGTTGCGCAGCAGCTTCCCATGTGTCTGGGTTTATGTCAAAGGTTTTCAATGACGTCTTTAACGTGTCTTTGAAGCGCTTCTTTTGGCCACCATGGGAGCGTTTACCCTTCTGCATCTCACCATAAAAGAATATCTTTGGCAGTCGATGGTCTGGCATGCGGACTACATGACCTGCCCAGCGAATCTGTGACTACATCAGAATAGTATCAATACTAGGGATACCAGCTCTGTCAATAACGGCGGTATCCGGGATCTTGTCTTGCCATTTGATGTTCATTATCTTCCTGAGACAGACTATATGGAAGTGGTTTAGCTTCTTTATGTGGCGCCTGTATACAGTCCATGTTTCACATGCATATAGCAGCACTGGAAGCACCGCAGCTCTGTACACCTTCAGCTTTGTCTGTAGACTAATGCCACTTCAATGCCAAACGTTGGTGTATAGTCTGCCAAATGTGCTGCTGGCTTTGGAGATCCTGGTGTTCACCTCATCATCAATGACAATGTTCTGGGATAGTGTGCTACCAAGGTATGTGAATCTGTTCACAACATTCAGTTTCTCACCATTAACCTTGATGACTGGCTCAGTATAAACTGTGCCAGGAGCTGGTTGGTACATGATTTCTGTTTTTCTTCGTGTTGATGGTAAGCCCAAAGTTGGCGCAGGCTTCGGAGAATCTATCCACACTATGCTGCAGATCAGCCTCTGAGCCAGCATTGAGGGCACAATCATCAGCAAACAGAAGATCTCTGATGGTGTGTGATTTGACCTTGGTTTTTGCTTGAAGCCTCCTAAGGTTAAACAATTTTCCATCAATACGATAACTAATGTCGATTCCTGTGTCCCCGTCTCTAAAAGCATCAGTCAGCATAGCAGAAAACATGATACTGAACAGAGTCGGTGCAAGTACGCACCCTTGTTTAACTTCATTTGAGACGGGGAAAGGCTCTGATAGCTCACCGTTTTCCTGAACTCTAGCCTGCATTCCATCATGCAGTTGCTGCACTATTGTGATAAATTTCTTTGGGCAGCCGTATTTTGCCATGATCTTCCATAGACCCTCTCTACTGACCATGTCGAACGCCTTTGTCAAGTCGATGAAAGCTGTGTACAGGTCACAGTGCTGTTCTTGGCATTTTTCTTGTAGCTGTCTTGCAGCGAACACCATATCTGTGGTTCCACGTTCTTTCCGGAATCCACACTGACTTTCAGGTAAAAGACCTTTGTCAAGATGAGCCGTAAGGCGATTCAAAAGGATTCTGGTGAATATCTTCCCAGCGATTGATAAAAGAGAGATGCCTCGATGATTGTTGCAGTCTTGGCGATTACCTTTACGTTTATATAGATGTATAATTGACGCATCTTTGACATCGTGTGGGATGGTTTCACTCTGCCACATTTGCTGGAAGATCATATGAAGTTTCTCTATCAGAACTGCACCGCCATCTTTATAAACCTCAACAGGAATTGAATCGGAGCCAGGGGCCTTTCCACTAGACAGTTGACGAATCGCTTTTTTAGTTTCCTCCAGAGTTGGTACATCATCTAATGCTTCATTTATAGGAAATTGGGGCAGGCGGATGATGGCTTTATCGTTAATAGATGATGGCTGGTTCAAAATATTATTAAAATGTTCAGCCCAGCGTTGGAGCATTTTTTCCTTGTCTGTAATTAGTGTTTTTCCATCTGCATTAAGGAGGGGAAATGATCCTGATGATGTTGGACCATAGACAGCTTTGAGTGCAAGGTTAAATATTTTCAAGTCATGGCTGTCAGCAAAGCCTTGGAGCTCATCTGCTTTATTACTCAGCCATGAATCCCACATCTGGCGCAGTTTCTGTTGGACGATTCTACGCATGTTGTTGAAAGCGTTTTTTTTGGATGTCGATTTTGGATCATTTAAATATGCTTTATGGAGATGGTGTTTCTCAGCCAACATCTGCTTTATATCATCTGAGTTCTCATCAAACCAGTCATTTTGTTTCTTGATGGAAGGACCCAGGACCTCTGTAGCAGTGTTGTAGATCTGCTCACTTAGGGCTGCCCAATTTGTTTCCACACTTTGGCCGTCTAGCGAGATAGATTTGAGACGGTCTTCTAAGGTGTCAGTAAATGACTGTTTGATTGTTGTCTTCTTTAGTTTGGTGACATCCAGCCTCTTTTGAGTTTTCTTCCCCTGAGGGCGCCTGGCTGGTTGGATACGAATTTTAAGTTTAGATACAATGAGGCGATGATCAGTCCAGCATTCGGCACCACACATGGACTTGGTCACCCGGACATCTTGCCTGTCCTTCTTCCTAACAATTACATAGTCAATTAGGTGCCAATGCTTTGAGCGAGGGTGCATCCAGGAGGTCCTGTTGCGGGTAGGAAGTAGAAAAATGGTGTTGGTGACAAGGAGGTCATGTTCTGCGCAAGTCTGGAGGAGAAGAAGTCCATTACTGTTACAGCGACCCACGCCGTACCTACCAATAGTGCCATTCCAGGAGATGTTATCTGAGCCTACTCTTGCATTAAAGTCACCAAGAATGATGAGCTTATCTGCTTTAGGAACTGATGCAATGACTGCATGTAGTTCTTCATAAAACTTATCCTTGACGTCATCCTGGTTTGTCATAGTTGGTGCATACGCGCTAATGATGGTGGCATGTTTTCTTCCATAAAACAGAGGGATCTTGACCGTCATGAGTCGGTCATTTATTCCCTTTGGGGGCCCTGCTAACTTGCTGACAATTGCTGTTTTGATTGCAAATCCAACCCCTGCTTCTCGTCTTTCTTCAGTTCCTCTTCCGCTCCAAAAGAATGTATAACCTGCACCCTTTTCGCAAAGTTGGCCCTCGCCTGCAAGTTGAGCTTCACTCAGTGCTGCTATGTCAATGTTGTACCTGGCCAGTTCTCTCCCAATCAGGGCAGTTCATCTCTCAGGTCTGTTTGCGTTAAAGTCTTTGTCAAGGAGAGTGCGCACATTCATGCGCCTAGAATGAGGGGGAAAAATCTGTCCTTTCTTTTTCTTATGTGTTGCCCGCCGAAGTAGGGTACCCACCAACCGCGGTAAGCTGGTTAGGTAATGGTGAAGCAGGCAATGTTTAGGGCACCTTTTCTAGCCCCTTCCTCATGCCATGGAGGTGAGCAGTGCTTTCCTAAAGAGGGCTGCTCAGACACTCAGGGGCTGCCAAATCCCACTGCTGCTCCGATCAGTGGAAGATGACCATATGGCCTGAGCCGCCTGTGTGTAGGTCTGCGACTACGACTGCCAGCATACCCATGCCTGCCGCTTTGCCACTCACCCATCACCACAGGACTTGTTGTGAGTGGATGGATGAATGGATGAAAGAGTGACTTGCGCGGTGATTTGGATTAAAGTGAAAAAGAGTTGCGCAATTCGTCGACCTCAATCTCTCGCCTGGGTCCATCTCAATCCAGTGGCAAGACAAGTCAAGATGACTGGAGATGAAGTCAGGTGCAGTGGATGACCAGGGCTTTCTACATGCCTTGCCGTGCTCCTTACGCTCCACAGCGCGTTGCTGGTAATCGCCGTCATGCCCGTTGAACCAACAGGTGGTTTCTTCCGCGCAGTCTATCGAATCCAGTCTTCGCATGCATGGGTAGGCAGACCCTAACTCACCGAAGGTTTATAACCATTCGGCTACCCTCACCTAGTTTAGCCGGCCTGTCAAAGCTATTGTCTGGGGGGGTGGGGGCCGCTGTCACATGCTGACAGCTATGAGGAGCCACAGGTGAGAGCTGGATGCCAGGTTTGGACCAAAGGTGGCTGAGCTGCCCTGAAAAGGGCATGACAGCTCCTTCACCAGAGGTGAGGGGGGGGGTGTTGGGAAGTCTCCATCAGTATATGTTGAATGTGAATGCTAACTGTTCCTGTAGCTCACTGGTTGTAAACACAACAGATGCATCTTTTCATACATACATCTCTACTAGCTTTACGTTTGATGCCAAATTCCAACAGTCTTAACCTTGATGATTCATCTATTGCAGTGTCATTCTTCAACAGGCAATTATTAATTACTTTCAGTATATCTCCCTTGTCCATATCTAATGTCCCCACTATGGGTGCTGTTGATGCTAGTCTGTCAGCTCTTTCATTACCACATACACTAGCATGACCAGGACAGTATATCCACACCAGCTCTTGTAGACTGGAAGCTTCTATGAATGTTTTCCATTCATGATGCAACCAACCACTTTGAACCTTTTGAAGCATGGACTGAGAGTCAGACACAATGATAGCCTTTGTTAATGAAGTTTCAGTTATCCACCTTAAGACTGCAGTAAAAGCCTTGACCTCCATTCTCATGCTGGAAGTTGTTATCTTGTAAGCCCCGCTATGTTCAGACCAGTACCCTAGCAGAGAAGCCCCAACAGGATTTCTCACCCCAGATTACAGACCCATTGGTATAGACAATGGCATCAAGAAAAAACATAAAGAATGATATCTGATCAAGTTAACCTGTATGACATTTACAGGAGTTCACAAATTACAGAGGAATAATGTTTACATCAAATACCAGAAGAAGGAAGGAAGGTTATCTGGTCAAGCTGCTTAAGATTTACAAGAGCACACAAATTACATAGGAACAATATTACTATCAGTGCCATGAAAAATATTAAACAGGATCATCTTTGAGAGATTAAAAGAGTCCATAGATAGACAGCTGAGATATAAACAAACAGGTTTTAAGCAAAACAGATCCTGTACAGCCCAGACTGCCACATTGAGAATAATAAAGGAACAACGTCTGAAATGAAACTTGCCTCTTGAAGATGCACTTGTCAGTGTGGACAGACAATCATTTCAGAAATTGGTGAGACATTATAGAGTCCCCCTGAAGATCATTAACTTAATAAAGAAAACATGAAGACATGATGTGCAGAGCTCTTCATTGATAAAGTTTTACAAAACTATTTGGGATAAGAGATGAAGTGTGACAGGGATGCTTCCTGTCACCATTTCTCTTCCTATTGGCTATATATTGAATTATGAAAACATTGACCTCAACCAACAACTTTAGTCAACAGAAATGGTATCCAGTGACTAAACAACTTGATAATGTAGATTTATCAGATGGCCTAGCTCTCCAGTCCCATAGCCATAATCAGATGCAAGACAATGAAAGTGCTTGGTGTGAGTTTACAGCAAGTAGGTTTGAATATATGCAGGGAGAAAATAAAGATAATGATAATAAATGCAACAAATGATAACAGTATTGCACTTGAAGAAATGCCCCTTCAAGATCACACATAAACCTTAGCAGAAATGTAGACCAAGTGGGATGGACTGACAGTGATATCAAAATAAGAATACAAAAAGCTAGAGGATCTTTCATTGAATTAGGAAATATGTGGAGAGCAAAAACATCTTCAGTTCAATGTCAAGTCAGTACGGCATGACTCTGAAACCTGGAGAAAACAAAGACAACAACCAAAAAAGCTAGACTTTCATAAATGGGTGCTTGCATAGAATAGAATGATTGAAGTGGTACAACTAGATCACATTGGATGACAAGAACCAAACAACTACCAGTGGTACAAGAGATGAGAAGAAAACACTGGAGATGGGCACAGCACACATTGAGAAAACCTGTTGATAGCAATACCAGGCCAGTCCTTGTTCCATAGTCCCCAGGGAGAGAGAGGTAGAGGGAGACCAATGAGCACATGGAGAAGAGAACTGGAGACAGACATGAGGAAGACATAGTAGGATGTGAGCTGAAGGCACAAGAAAGGAAGACTTAGCATAAGTTTGTTGAAGGTCTATGCTTCTTGGACAGCTGAAGTATGATGATGATGAATGTTACTATCAGTGTCAGGGAAAATCTTTAACTGGATCATGATGAATGTTACTATCAGTGTCAGGGAAAATCTTTAACTGGATCATGATGAATGTTACTATCAGTGTCAGGGAAAATCTTTAACTGGATCATGATGAATGTTACTATCAGTGTCAGGGAAAATCTTTAACTGGATCATGATAAATGTTACTGTCAGTGTCAGGGAAAATCTGTAACTGGATCATGATGAATGTTACTATCAGTGTCAGGGAAAATCTTTAACTGGATCATGATGATTGTTACTATCAGTGTCATGGAAAACCTTTAACTGGATCATGATGAATGTTACTATCAGTGTCAGGGAAAATCTTTAACTGGGTCATACTTGAGAGATCTTAATCTCTCAAGTATGACCCAGTTAAAGATTTTCCCTGACACTGATAGTAACATTCATCATGATCCAGTTAAAGATTTTCCCTGACACTGATAGTAACATTCATCATGATCCAGTTAAAGATTTTCCCTGACACTGATAGTAACATTCATCATGATCCAGTTACAGATTTTCCCTGACACTGACAGTAACATTCATCATGATCCAGTTAAAGATTTTCCCTGACACTGATAGTAACATTCATCATGATCCAGTTAAAGATTTTCCCTGACACTGATAGTAACATTCATCATGATCCAGTTAAAGATTTTCCCTGACACTGATAGTAACATTCATCATGATCTATAATGTCTCACCAATTTCTGAAATGATTGTCTGTCCACACTGACAAGTGCATCTTCAAGAGGCAAGTTTCATTTCAGACGTTGTTCCTTTATTATTCTCAATGTGGCAGTCTGGGCTGTACAGGATCTGTTTTGCTTAAAACCTGTTTGTTTATATCTCAGCTGTCTATCTATGGACTCTTTTAATCTCTCAAAGATGATCCTGTTTAATATTTTTCATGGCACTGATAGTAATATTGTTCCTATGTAATTTGTGTGCTCTTGTAAATCTTAAGCAGCTTGACCAGATAACCTTCCTTCCTTCTTCTGGTATTTGATGTAATCTCTCAAGTATGACCCAGTTAAAGATTTTCCCTGACACTGATAGTAACATTCATCATGATCCAGTTAAAGGTTTTCCATGACACTGATAGTAACAATCATCATGATCCAGTTAAAGATTTTCCCTGACACTGATAGTAACATTCATCATGATCCAGTTACAGATTTTCCCTGACACTGACAGTAACATTTATCATGATCCAGTTAAAGATTTTCCCTGACACTGATAGTAACATTCACCATGATCCAGTTAAAGATTTTCCCTGATACTGATAGTCCATAAGGTTAGTCTAGAATTATCATTCCTATTTTGTTTTTCTTTCTGTTATTTTTATTTCCTTCATCACTTAAAGATCTACTGAGTCATCACCTGTCATCTACTGAAAAATTATGATTGACCAGTTGCAAACTTCTGAATTAGATTAAAAGGAAGAATTTCTAAATTATTATTAATAACTCAATTCTTTTCTGTCATCATTGCTGAAGTACAGGTGTATAAATGAACTGACACTCTTAGCATTGCTGAAGTACAGGTGTATAAACGAACCAACACTGTTAGCATTGCTCCTGTCTAAGAGTTAAAATCTTGTCTAACTGTGATTTACTCATATCTCTGGGCAGTGAGAGTGAGTCAAGAGTGATCTGTCATTTTTATTCTCATTTTCTTTTTTTAATTTGAGAAGTTATTTTAAGGTTAGGATTTGTTAACTGCTAGTGTGAAAGGTATTAAACAGATGTGGACCCAAGGGAGAGATAGGAACTGTGGATCACAGAAATATTGGAAATGAGGGTGGGGAAAAGGGCAGAAATGGAAAGTGACAAATTGTTTATTGAAAAAAAAAAAAAGTAAAT
Source organism: Oreohelix idahoensis (assembly GCA_024509875.1). Lineage (NCBI taxonomy): Eukaryota > Metazoa > Mollusca > Gastropoda > Stylommatophora > Oreohelicidae > Oreohelix > Oreohelix idahoensis. The sequence continues at coordinate 257,750 of JAMPIV010013945.1, read as the reverse complement.
CTCTATAACAAGGATCCTCGACCTTTATGGCACCATACGCACATTTTATATTAACTAAAAGGTGGAGAGCAACAACCAATTTTTGGGACTCACTTATTGCTTACTTACTTAGTCATCCCTCTTCTGCTGGGAGGTGTAGAGGTTTGGAGGAGGGAGCGCCATACTATCCTATCGGTTGTCTTCTTTCTGGCCTGGCTCCAATCCAGTCCTCAGTCATTCTGAGATTGTTTAATGTTGTCCTCCCAGTGGAGTCGTCCCTGACTTTTGGTTTCCCATACTTGTCATGGTAACCTATCTTCTTCCATTCTGCAAAAAGGGCCAGATAATCACAGTTGGGACTGTTCTACTTGAGTCTGCAGTGGCTGGGTTTTGAGGCCTTGCCATATCCTCTGATTGCAGACCGTATCGGTTCTTGTCACTTTACCTTCTCCCTCAGATATCTCATTTCTAAGATTTGAATCAGGATTTTTTGTGGATTGTAGTCATTGTCCATGACTCACATCCATATGTCAAGACTGGAATATAGGTGGGGCATTGTCACAGTGACTGTTAATTTATTTTACCATTCCGTTCCATAAGTTATTACTCTTTTAATGTTCTGTTTTCCTAGACATTTGTATTCTCTTTTCTTTCATATTCTACCTACATTTTCCCCCATTCTCAGACCCACCCACGGTTTGTTTACGTTCTGGCCTTCAGCGGTCAGTTAACAATAATATTATCTAAGCCACACCTGGTCTGACCAGGGAATATCTCTTACGCTTAAAGTGTTTGAACGAGCGACGGAGTTTCTGTGAAAGAAACGGCTTGTCTGTGGGATGTAACTTCTGCGGTCGGAAAGTAGTTTGATCTCTGATTCAAGGGAAGATAACCCGTGGGTGGTCTCTTTGTTTGGCCTTCAGAACGCTGTTAGTGATCATAATATTATGTCTACTGGGGAACTTTCTCACGGGGTTTGTGGGCTTATGATGTCGTCTCTAGAGAAACCTTTGTCTTACTCTTTATTACGCATTACGCCGATATATCTGTAGAATCAGGCCACGCAGGTGTCCTGGTGGCGTTGTTTGTAAACATATAAATCTAGAGAGTTTTAATAAGCCAAACACACTCGTAAATATTTCCTGCCCGAGAGAGACCATCCTGAGATTCAGGCAAACATTAATACAGAACTAAATGTTTTTGCCTATGGTAACTACAAGGTTAGGTTTCCTTTATGTTTAGTTGGAAGAAGAGGAGTAGTTTTTTGCTGTCAGAACATTTGCTGACAGGTACATGGCTGTACAAAAGATATTAAGCCTATGCAGGCGCATGATGATAGCTGATAGAGTGGAAGGAACAGGAGGGAGACTTATATGGATAAAGACAGCCCTAAACTATCATAGCAATGATTACAATAAATTTAAATCCCATAGGGGAGCCTAACTGTTTTGTATAACGTTATTTTAATTTTGTTGTTTGCTTGATGTAAAGGGTGTCTCTTTTGGGTCTCAGTTTCAGGGATACCGGGTTGCTAGAACAAGAATCCAGTCAGGCGAAGAACATCCCATTCTCTTCAATCTAGAGGGTTTCTGAATACAGCTAGCATTACGAGCTGTAAAACCCCAATACCTGAAACAAAAACCCCTTTTGTCAACGCCATTTCTCTCTAAAGGGAAAATACGCTCACGCAGTGTGCAACGAGCCAACGCAAAATCTGAAATCATCTGTTGCAGTAGTAGTTTCCTACTCGCCTATTGGATTACCAGTCAGAGCATTGCGGCTTCCCGATATCTAGCAGCCAAGCTTGTATAGCAGAATTGAAACCACCGACTGTGTTTGCTTAAATGGAGCGTGCAGTCATGCCACAGTCCAGCCAGCCCAAACAGGATTTAATACCAAGTACGCAAGATTCTTTCAGCACCGGATAAGTGCGCAAGGGACCATTTGTCCTCAAGGAACTTAGTATTGTGTGTATTTCTGGGTTATGTAGAACCTCACCCTTATGAGCGGCCAGCCAGAAAAAAACAGAGTTCTAGTCCCCCTCATGCAATTAGGGGTCACCAACATTTAGTACCAACAAGGAAAGTTTTGTATTTCACTTCATTCACCTTGAAGAATATCTACATGTAAGACACTTTTCTGGAGCTAGCTTTTGGTCCCACGAAAGTGGATGGGCTGACACTCAGTTTATTTCATTTCTCTGTGTTCAACAGGTTTTATGATTGGTGGTGTGAGTGTTCGTTGGTGTATTTTGCATATTTTGATTATTGATGAATTTTATGTTGTTGTGATGATATGCATTATTTTCATGCTTTTTCTTCTTTAATAAAGTTTACACATTTATTAATGTGCTGTTCATGACCCTTTTCATCCAAAATTTACTTGTTTTAGCTCTTTACTAAAATCTCTATGTATGATAAAAGAAAAGAGAGAGAGAGCAGGAGGTGCTTAGACAGTAAAAGTGAGTTGAGGCTTGGAGTGAGAGATAATTTTATATACATCTTCATCCAGGTTGTCTCAAGTCCATCTCCTATTTACACCTTAACTATGTGTAATCTATAACTCTGTCAGTCCACTATCCCTTGTCGATTTCACTACTATTGTCCAACTCAACAAATACTCTACACTCTAACTCAATCACGACAGGCGTTATGCAGCCATCTTCTTTCTTGCTAACTTTTGTTGAAAAATCCTTGGTTTTTGGCCTGAAAAAGTTTCCCAGCTGCTGCTCTTTAGGTAGCTAACTCTTCTTTGTTGTCTCACTTCCAGTCTATAACAGCTTTGAGGTAATTAAACTGGTTGACCTGCTCCAGGATCTATTCTCCCAGCTTAATCTGATGCCTTCTTTTCTTTTGTGATGTCACCATGGTTTTTATTTTGGAGCTGCTAATAACCATCCATCTCATCTCCAGCTCTTCCTTCCAGACTTGCAGGTTGGATTGAAGATGTGCCTCTGATTTAGCAATCAGGGCAACATTGTTGGCTAATGCTAGCTCTGAAATACAGACCCACCTCATCTTCCAGTACCCCACTGAATACTTGTTAGTCCTGTCCTTACATGATTTGATGACATGGTCCATGAGGAGTTTGAAAAGATGAGGTGACAGGATATCACCTTGTCTTACACCAGTGGTGGTCCTGAACTCTTCTGACTTATGGTTTACCACCCTCACTCATTAAAAAAAGGTATATTTTTTCAAAACTATAATATAGAGTTTATAAAAGGCTGAGTAACACATTTAACAATACAGATTGGTAACCCAGTGTTGCGGACAATGATTAAGTGGGATAGAGTATCTCCACTAGTGTCACGGGGTTCTTTACTATACTTTAATGTTGAGAAGGTGGTGTGAATCTTCCCCTGTTGTATTACTGAGTGGTTTGTAGTGCTTCTTGTAGTTTGGTAATGGCTTCTCTTGACTTGATGGTGTGTTAGGAGGTGTTCTGTGAAACTAGGCAATGCCTATGATATTACAGACTGCACAACACATCTTGGACACCTGGCATAGATGACTTCTACAATTTATTCATGTAACATAAGATACTTCATCATAAGACACATTTGTTGTTTGTTTGTTATTGTTTTGAAGAAGTGATGGGTGTAGAGCAGGCACTTGACAGCTGACCGTTATTGCATCTTCTAGTTTCTTCTACCCTGTTCAAACTGAAAATTGGTTATAATTGGGGTATTTAGTGTCGATGGTTTTTACTAATTTTGTATTCAATTTAAATAATTGTCTTTTGAAGTTGCTGATTTTAATTTATATTAGTATTTGTCTGTTTTATTTTCTCTTTTGTATTGTTTATAGATAACTATTGTCCCTTACACTTGGTTTTAATTTGTATTAGAATTTGTTCTTTTTGAATTATTTTTTTTTAAATACCTCGTTGTCTTTCCTTGTCCTGTGTTTATGTATATATCTTTTAAGTATTGATTGGGCATCTCTTGGGGCATCTATACTTAAAACCTTATCACCTGTCATGTCTATATTGTGATTTCTATAGTAAGTTTGTAATTCAAGCCTTTGTTGTTCGTACTTTTTACAGTGGATCAGGTAGTGGTCTATGTCATTCTCTTCCTGACATTCTTGGCAGTGTGGTTCCTCTATCATAAAGTATGCTGCACCGAGACAGAGACGCCACAGTTTTTTTGTTTGATGGTATCTTTAATTCTTCTCTGACCTGGCATGTCCTTGTTGGTTCTTTCAGCAGTTTTAATGCATGTCTGCCTTTTCTACTATTCTTCCATGTTGTCTTCCATTCCTCGTTTATAGTTAGCTTCACTTGGCTCTTGATCTCCGACCTTCCCAGTCCTGCTCTTATATAATTTTTATTTATTCTTCCATTCTTGGTGTTCTGGTCTGCCAACTCGTTACCAGCTATACCTATGTATGCTGGAAACCACACTAGCCACACACTACATCCTTTGTTCCCTAATGACGTATTAAGTGCTAGAATTTCTTCCTTTATGTCTGGCCGGCTACATTTACCTGGGTGTTCTAGTGCTTGTAGTGATAATAGTGAGTCTGTAAGTATTGTAACAGCTTCTGGTGGGTTACCTTTGATTATTTCTAATTTTTTTAGAATTGCTACCATCTCTGCAGTAAAAATTGAAGCCCCTTGAGTTACATGAGCCACTGTTCATGGGTGAATACACTCTCGTGGTTAATAGGTCTGTCACCAGACATGTCCCATACAATAAGAACCTGTGGTTTCAATAACGATAAAGTACTTTAATTAAATTTAGCTTTTCTCTAAAGAACATACATTCTGCAATCAGTCATCACTGGGTGAATCACACAGCTTCTACCTTGAGCTTACATGTATTTACCAAACTCCAATAGAATTCTCAAGTTGAGATATACATAATCAATTATTATTCCCCATACATGAATAGAATGGTATGGACCACACACACACCTCCAGAAAGCAGAACGCCTCTAGCTCACTCAAAAGCAAAAATCACACTGACTGTTCCTTTGTTCTACCAACATTGTCAAAAAAATACACAATCGTTGTGAACAGTTTTTATTCATGAGCCATCATGTCATGATTATTTATGAACACTACTATGAGCCCTTCTCATCTGTGTTAAAACATCAACAACAATGGTATGTGAACACGTATTCAAAGTTGAGAGGGTGTTTTGAGGTGCAAAAACTTTGGTTACAAAATAGACAAAATATCCAAGCTACTTCACACTCGGAAACAGTTCTCAACACCCAGAATCCGAAATGCTTGGGGAGGGTCATGTTTTGGTTTTCAGAATATGCCCAAAATATCACCAGACGTTGCCCAAAATATCACTCAAAGTAGCCCTAAAATTGCCCCACTTAAATTATGTTAAAAAAAAAAAAAAAAAGGTAAAGGAACCCGTTACACGCCCATTGATGCATATTGATAATATGGTGTTAGGCCCATATTATCTTGACCGTCGGCACACTAGGGGTGATGTGGTTGGCATCACGCCGGCCACCTTAACCTTCCCAGAGTCGCTCTGGTACCCATTTGGGGCTGGGTCAACCCAGGAGCCGTTTGTCGCCTAAAAAATTTCCACCTCATGTGGGGATCAAACCATAGAGCACTGTGCTAGGAAGCCAGTGCACTAACCACTATGCTACCGCGGCTCCATACTTAAATTATGTAGTACATTTTATTCATCAAAAAAATATTTTTTTAAAACTTCAAACATAAACTTTGTTAAATACCTGCACATGTACATTCAATGTTCTAGTCACCGTCATCAGCTTGGCATCAGACATCTGTTGATGGACCAGAACAGGATTTTCAGCTCATGAATAGGCAGTAAGACAGATGGCCTTACTGTAGATTTTACCCAGTGTCATCTGTCTCATAAACTATGGTTTCTATCCAAGCAGTCTTTCTTAAATTCCATAAACTGCCAAAACTTCTTCATTTTTTCCTCTGTGCAAAGTTTTCTGATCTGACATTAGTATTTGGTCATCACTGTCCACGTAAAACTTCAGCAACTTGTCTGCTTTTCCTTATGTCGTATGCTGTGGTAGTTCCTACTCCATATTCTTCAGTAAGATGATGCTCAGAGACACCACGATCAAGCTTCTACAATAACTCTACCTTCTGCGCTATCAATAATGACTAATGCTTTCTTTTCTTATTCCCACTGCTACCCACAGGAGTATCTGCAGATCTTTTCAATATTTTCACAATGAAATTAAACTCATGAAGTTTAAGTCATGAAATTAGCTCACAAATATCCACTCAAAATGAGCTCAGAAATATTCACACATATCTGAAAGTGGTGGTTAGATACAAATAAATAGTTGTTTTTGAAAATTTATATCACATTATAGTGCATACGCCGGCTTATACTGCGCTTGCGCTTCAGGAGGACGAAATGTGATTTTTCTTCTTCTTTTGTTCGCTTGAACTATATTGTCTATATCTGCAATGTTGTTTCTTGTATAAACTTCACTGTCTTTTGTAGTTCATACAGAGGTCCATATAGTTTTGCTTCCAGTGTTGTTTCTCTGGGTCGGTGGGTTTGCCTCAATATATCATATTCGGGGCAATATTGAAGTAAGTGCTTCGCAGTCTGGGGTGCCTGTCCACATGTACACATGGCTGAATTGCCAATCTTGAATTTTGTATACATGTGGCTGCGGAGGCGGTTGTGTCCTGTTCTGAGGCGCAGAATGACAATTTGTTCTGATCTGTTCATAGCTTGGTAGTCATCCTGCGTTAGTGTTGGTGGCTTTCTGATAGATTTGATCATCTTTTTCTTCTGATGGTACGTAACTGGTACATCCGGTTGTTCGTCTGCAGCACCTTCTTTAGCCAGTCCGTCTGCTCTCTCGTTTCCTGGTATTCCACAATGAGATGGTATCCACTGCATGGCAACCCTGCGCTGGTTGCACAGTTCAGAAAATAACAATCATTTTTTGTTTGTTTTGGAAACTTAAAAGTAGCCAAAAGTCAGCCAAAATAATTTTCAGTTTTTGGTATATCTTGGTTTTTGGATGTTCGAATTATGGGTTACACACCTGTATAAGAAATAATCAGGGTTAAAAAAACTAAATTGATCTTCAAATTATTTGAGTCAAAACAAAAGTGTATTTAGTATGATCTTTGGCACAGTATGTCACTGACGAACTATTTATAGTTACCAACTATTTATAGTTATGCAATCATCATATCAGCATCAGTGATCCACTGTAATCTTTTTAAAAAATTGACTTTTTTTGTCAAAATTATTCCAGAAATTCATTATCATATAAATGAGATTTTAAAACATCATTCTGAAGGTCCAAAATTTTTAACTCAAGTTCTTGTCATAGCTTCCTTGAGCAGTCATATTTGTATATGGGTAAATAACAGAAAAATTACAGGGATGATCTTGATTAAGATACAACCAATAATTATTGCTTGGTGTTGATGGTATTCAGGTGTTAGTGTAATATATTTTTATTATAACTTTATTTTCTTAATGTGATACCTACAGTAGTACATCTAATACAGTTCATTGCTTTCAGGCTGGAAGAAATGTGGCAGCTAATGACACAAGTCTGTTTGCAGAAATAAAGCAGGAAACAGATGTTAAGGTATGTACACTATTTATAACATTGTTTAGAAGCTTTAATAATATTGTGGCTTGGATGTATGGCATACTGTTAATACTCATAGAAGAAAAATTTATATTGCAGTATGCTGCACCCATAAAGAATTTATTTTGGAAAGTTTTAAGTGATCTTTTTCAGAATTTATGGTGGTCTATATTTGTTAATCTAAAATTCTAGCTTAATTGTATATAGTTAACTAAAGTTCATGACTTGTAAGAAACTCAGTGTTTACAAGACACCAAAGAATATTAAAACAATTGACTCAAATATAAATGTAGGTGAAAAACAGGAATTGAGTTGTAGGTGGTTTATTTTTTATTTTACTGATCACATATTGAAGGTTAGGAGGTTTCACCAAATCCTAGAAAGGTAGGGGGGATTGGGGCAACTGCCTATATAAAACTTCTTTAAAACATTGTGACTTGACAGGAGATAAGATTGAAGTGCTTTACCCTCTCCCCTTTCCACTGCTGTTCGGGTAAGGCCCTGGCAAAGACATTTGAAGAAGTGTCATTGACCAGGGACTGGAATAACCTGAACAGCTCCTGAGCTGACCCAGCTCTAATGATGCCTCCGAAATTGGCAAGTATCGGCCTAAATAGTGAGAGGACACCTGTCATTGTACAGGGAAAAAAGGGATGCTCATGTAAAATCAGTCTCAGATTAGACATATTAACCGGAAATTTTGCCTCGAGTAATAGTAGGCTTATGATAAAGAAAATAAAAATATGAAATGCGATATACTAAAGCAGGTTAATTTTATTCTGACTGCCACATAATAATTTATTCTGAATGAAATAAACAAGAAAGAAGGATCAGTCAAATTTTATAATGAATGTGATGTGGCTATGCCCAGTGCAAATCTCATGAGACAGCTTTGTGTTTAAAGCCTGTGGGAAAGTTAGTGATGAAAAAAGGGGAAGTAGTGGCAAGGAAAAGAAAAAAGTAAAGAGGTGGCAAACATGTAGTATGCAAGAACACACCATGTGATAACAGGAAACACAAGGTTTCTAACAGTATGCAAGGTGTTGTGTAACCCTGACAGCTTATATTTTATGATTCTGTTAAGATGGGCTGACATACAGATTCACACAACATAGATAGAGAGAATAAATCAAGCCAGGACAATCCAAGGTTTAATTTGACATAATAAATCCAACAGAAAATATTTTCAGAGCATTTCAGGCATTACTTCTGACATGACATATCCAGTACCTTCTTTCATGACCCTAGTTACTTGTACTGCACATATTTCCATTATTGTGCCTGGTTTCATAAACAGCAGTTACATTGTCACAGCCTGAAATTTGACTAATTATCCCACTGATAAATGAGAGGCCCAGCCTGCTTTGGGATTTCACACTCTGGAACATTATTAGTAAAGTACGCATAAAACAGACATCTAGTCTTTCTATCGACATGGCTAACTTTGAGTCTCCCTCCGACATCACACTCTTTGCTCTGACATCCTTCACAATGCTTTTTACTTTTTTTTCATAAAGCCTGCGCAACAATAATTTGAAGGAACTCTCTGTCAGAGACACGCGATTTCTTCAATGATCATGCACTGCTTGCAACACAAGGCACCTTTTGATAAGTGAAAACCCATTAAAAGACACTGCTTGTAATAAAATCTTCTAACGAGCCTTGAAAACTACACCAATATCAGAGATGCAGAAAACTGTTGTATTACAGACATTGTCCTATAGAAGAGATACAAAAAGCATGATCCAGATGGAAAAGTACAACAGTGTAATACTGCTCCCAATGAAGGCAAGACTAGATGATCTGGCATTGGGATGTCTAAAACGTAGCAACTTTGTCCATCAGGGAAAAAGACTTAAAAGACAGCATCAAGAAGACCTATCCATGAAGACAATGCCACTGAAGCCCACCCTATACCCTGTACAATGGAAACAGGCCAGCAGTACCCTCCAAATTAATACATCAATCAGTGGTCTCACAGTTGGATATCTTCTTTTTCGTTGGTCCTGAAAAGGACCTTGGTTGCATTGTGTCCATTTAAGTGAAGCTGCGATATTTGTGCCTTTCGGCCGACTTCAGCGTGGCAATTTTTGGAATGTGTATAATGATCTGCCAAAACAAACTGCTACATTGAGTATGATCCAAGAAAGCTATCCTGAACAGTCATGGATACTTGCCTACATGGATGGATCAGCAACAAATGCCATTAAGAATGGAGGCACTGTTATCTTTATCTCATGTCCTGACAATCACTATGAGACTAGGCATATTCCCACTAGTAAATTCTGTTCCAACTATACAGCTCTAGAGTTCAAGCTCTAGAGCAAGCTACAAAAATGATTTATAACACCAACTTTGACTGCCACCAGGTAGTCATCCTCACAGATGCACTGTCTGTACTGCAAGTTCTCAAGAGTGTTAAAATCCTGCATCTGAGAAATGAACTAAGCAAAGTAGCTGCCAAAAAGTGAACCATACTTCAGTGGGTACCATCCCATTGTGGTTTACATGGAAATGAAATGGCAGATAAACTTGCCAAAAATGAAGGAGAATGTGAACAAGAAGATAACCAAATCACATACTTTGAGAAAAAGAGAGATATCCAGGCAATCAGAAGAGAACAGAATCAACCCAATGAAGACAACCACACTCTTGACTGGCAGGGACAGATCACCATTTTTTGCCTCAGGACAAGGCATAACAAACTGAATAAGCACATGTACAAGCTATGATTGTCTGCTTCACCACTGTGCACATGTGGATTAAATGAAAAAACTGCTGAGCATGTTCTACAGGATTGTCCTCTGTATGACCAGTTAAGAAAGATATACTGGCCCAATGACTCAACACTAAACTCAAAGCTATATGGAGCTAAAGAGGAACTCCAGACAATGGTCGAATTCATCATGAGAACTCATCTAATGGTGTAAACATCAAACATGTGATCCCAAGAAGAAGAAATCAGCTCCATACTGGTATACGGGAAATTTAAAAAATGGTTGTTATCTGTGGAAACTTGGCCAGGAGCAGACTGTAGTAGTGGCCATGTGCTAGGACTAGGAAAAAGAAGTTTTATTCTTACTGAAGAAATTAAACAGGGCCTTAAAAATGTCAAGCTATATTTAGCTATAATTGAATTAGAAAAGGAAATAAGTGAGAGGCTTTCAACAAATTCAGATCAAGCCTTCCTGTCCTATGCCATCTGTTCAGTTGTTTTTCCATGTCTTTGCATACATTTCATGTCTGTCTCCATTTCCCTTCTCCGTTTTTTTTTTTCCTCTACCTCTCTTATGTCCTAAACATAGCACCATTTTTTGCAGTGTTGTTTTTCTTTGTTTCTCTTCCTTGCCAGCTTGTTACATTTCAATTACTTAAGAAATTCAATTTGATTATTTACATCAACTGTGAAGACAAACCTTGGCAAAAGCTAAACAAAATTCTGACCTCAGTGATGCTAGACCATGTAAAAGAAGCTTTAAATAAACAGACTCATGGAAGAACAAACAAATTTTGAACAGCAAAATCATATGCAGATCAGGTAGCAAGACTCAGAATCATCAATGTCAGGCACATTTATACATCAACTTTGTGGACACTGATAATTTATTTCCAGGTTTTTACTGAAGTCTTTGTTGTGTATACAAACATACTTCAAACACTACAGTTTGTTGTTAGTCTCAAAATTGAACCTTGTGATAACAGTATTGGTTAGCAGTGATTGTAAAAACCCTTTACATAACCAATGATTTTTGTATTGCATGTCATCCAGGAGTGTTATTGGAATTGCTTCTCTAAAGATTCAGACATTAATTCCCAGACAGTTGCAGGCATCAGCAGGAAGAGATTAGGAGAGCATAAAATAAAACAGTCAGATATATGGAGAAATGAAGGTACACATGTAAATAAGCTTCTTTTTTAAGCAATGGAGCATCTCAGTTGAGGCTGAATGCTGGTGCATATAATGTAGACTTGTGTGCTGTTTTTATTGTTACTTCAAGATGTTTGCCACCCCATGGATCTTCTGGATCATTCTGTAACACTGTTTTCTTCTACAGCTAATTTATTGGAGGAGGGTTTAAAAAGTAGTCATGGTAAAATCAAGCATTAAGAGATCTTATTGCTTAAACTACCACATACAAAATATTGATACTGACATCTTTGATACACTTGTCTGTAATCTAGCATGACCTGTAGTTAAAGTGGGAATAATAGCACATTCAGTAAGACAGTATGCACATGCTACCAGTCTAGCTGTTGTCTGGAGACATGGTCTGTGAAAAGGGGTAGCTAAGTGCAGAACCTGTTTTACAACTATCAGTAAAAGAGTGTTTCATACATTTATTTCCTCATGAATGAAGGATTGTACCTTCTATGCTTCTTAAGAAGCATGGGACAATCACAGCATTTGTGGTGATGAATTCTCAAGTGGGCTGTTTTACATGATGAGATTGCAAGCCCTTAGTCACATCTGAAGCTGTGCCATTTTTGAAGCAGTTGTCCTCATCTTTAGCCTTCTTATAGAACCCCTGAAACTGCATAGATTTTTACCCATAGTGGCAGGTTACAATGGAAGATGGACTGATAGAATAAGTGAACATAGGAATAAGTACCAAAACTGCACAAGATGATCTCACTGAAGGCTGGCTCAAGTAAAAACTGCAGAAAATGTTAAATATAAGTTTTACAGGAAGAAAAAAACAGAATTACTGGCATATTTATAAAGATACTGGAAATTAACTGTCTCTTAGCAGGTTAAGAATCCTCTGAGTAGTGTTGTAGCGAAAGGTTTTTCTAGTGTGATGATAGTGGTAGAAAAGAAGTAGAATTTCTCTCCAGAAAGTATGAAGTCCCAGTGCCAGAGAGTACACTGATATCACAATTGAGTTACGGCTGTGAATACTCTGAGCTAGACAATAGATTTAGGCTTCAGAAGTATACTACACCACCTGTGCTATCGTAACCCTATGTGATAATATAAGTTAAATTAGAATAAGTAACTCAAAATTTAACAGTTAAAAATTTACTACGTCAAATGAGTACAATTTCATAATTTATTATGTACATCTATCTAGCCTTGTTATGAGAAATGGGTGTTGGAAGATGGTAAAATGTATGATTATTTATATTTTTACAAATTAAAATAAATAATAGTAAAAAATCTTGGATGTATCTTCCAATGAAATTATAATGTCTGTCACAGTAGTTTTGTTATCTCTTGCCATCTAGTCTCTAGCTTTTCTCATCATTGACACTCGTTATTGAAACCGCTCACAGTGTTTGTAGGAGTGGATACACATAAACTCATCTTGCATTTTGCCACATATGTTCAAGGTTCCTGAGACACACTGGTAATCAGGAAGATTTTCCTTCAGCCAGCCCTATAACTATGGGGGACTAAGGTGTTGAAGATTGTTTGACCACTAGGCTCCAGTTAGCAGGATCAAAGGTCCTCAAGTCTTTAGTTTGTACTTGATCATGAACTCGATCATGAGCTCAATCAGGAACAATCATAAAACCTGGAACAAAAAGTAATAGGTGCTATGGTGTTCCAACAATCTCACCAACCACTGATGTTCATGAGGTGACCATGTCTTCAGTGTTTGTATATAAATGAATGATTTGTGATAGTATGTTACAGAGATAGCATAATAAGATAATGTCTGCTGTGCAGAAGATAACAAAATACATGAATAAATCACGTGTTATGATACATGGGTATGATATAACCTTTGCCTTCCACTTATGTATGCTAAGTAACTTATGCACTTGCTGGTATGTCATAACCTTCCAGGCAATAACTAGCCATGATATATTTGGCTAACCAATTAATTGTTATGCTTCCTGACAATGCCGGTGGAGGTTATCCCTCGTTAGCATCATTGGCTTCCTGTATACCCTTTTTATTATGTCTGATACAATCAAATCGTAAACAAAATCTGAAATAAAATGATAGTAGTCACACATATATCTTTAATAAACTTACATACCTTCTAGGATTAATAAGCTCACAGTGAGGCTGTATTTGCTGAAGTATATCTGCCCTACATGCAGCGTGAAAAAAACTTTTCTTGCAGATAATGTCTTCCAGTCTCTCACTCTGGCATCTGGATTTTGTGTGTGTGTGATTTTAAACAGGCCACTCTGTCCTTATATTTAGGCGACTCTCCTGTACAAGAAAGCACAGTCTGAAGTCCCTTAGATTTTCATTTAATCTCTTGGTTTGAGGTGATCTGTGCTTTTTTCTGTATTTGTTTTCTCTTCTTTTCACTACACACTTATTTCTTTCCTTCCTTCCTAGGTATCCTTTCATTTTCCCAATAGGAAGCTTTCATTCTATCCATGTTTTATTGAAATCCATTGAGGTTTGAATTTATAATAAATTTTTAAAGATCATGAGCTAACTTTTAGCAGAAGTGATGACTATGAAAACTAACAATTATTTTTAAAACTACTTACATTTGAATAATATCCTTTTGGATATCACTCACATTCTATCTTTGTATGGGAATTATTATACAGGGTGTTTCAAAAAGAATATTGGTATTTTGAAGGTGTATAGTTTTGGTAATTGCAAACTTAAAAATGTTTGGTTTGCACCAAACAATAGGTAAACTGTCCGAGTTTGGACAGTTACCCAATTTAAAAAAAAAAATGTTTTTCATTTCAGCCACTAGGTGGTGCAAGGGATGAAAATGGCGACACCACAGAAGGTCGTTTTGTGTACTGCAGTTTGTCAAGTCATGTTTAGATGTGTGCCGTGTAACCAAGGGGCACACATTGAGGGAGTGTAATATAAGAGATTAAACTTTGACAGTTTTACTTTCTTTTGGTGCATACTGTATTTTTTTTTTTTTTTCGTACGCCCGCTAATACTCGAGGTGAAATCTCACGTTATTATTAATGTCTAACCTGACATTGATTTTACGTGAGTATCCCTTTTCTTGTACAGAGACAGGTGTCCCTCGCCATTCAGGCAGATACTCACCAATTTCGGAGGTACCCATTAGAGCTGGGTTGGCTCAGGAGCCGCCAATCCCTGGTCGATGACACTCCTTCAAATGTTCTCACCAGGTCTTGAGTTAATCCAGTCTAAATCCCGGTCGGCGAACAATCCTCAAATGCCATCGCCCAGGTTTGATCCTGAATCACCCGGTCGCCAGAGCGGTATGGTAACCACTACGCTAGCGTGGCTCCCGTGCAAACTGTATATTTTTAAGTGTTTAATAACCAAAGTTATATGCATCTAAAATAGCGATATTCTTTTTGAAACACCCTGTATTTTTAATATCTTTCAACCAGTCTTGCTCTTGTAGCTTTAGATTGTCTTTCCTGTCAATGCAAATATTTAAGGTCGGCCATGTTTCATATATTCGCTCTTTCCTACACTTCACAATGCTGTTCCGCTAGAACAAAGTGGAATCAATTTTTTTCAAATATTTCAACCACCGTCACTTCAAAGCAAGACCCACCGCGTTGTCCCTTCACCCTTATCTCTGTGTGTATGTGTCGCGTTACACATATTTTCACAAACAAAGCAAGTGGTACCAAATCTTGCTACAAGTGTAAGAGCTAATAGGTATCCAGGCCACTGTTTCTTATGGTACTTAATTATTGGAAAGAACCCCCATTGATTAAATACAAACATGTATTAGACATCACAGAAACATCAAAGAAAAGTCAATAACACTAATCTTGATTTCAGAAAAAAATTACAATGAACCTTTACTGATGAAAACAAAATGTCATTTGTATACAGTTCAATCTTGTCTACACAGTTACTAAAAGTTCATCATTAGGACTTTTAAGTAATTGATTTAAGTTCAGTGGTTCTACAAAGTTATTGATTTTTTTATCATTAGGACTTTTATGAAGTTGTTAGTTCATGGTGGTTTTACCTACAGTAGCTAGATTTCAGACTGCAATCACAGTCCCTTGAAAGAGTGTCAGGGAAATACATTTTCTTTACCATGGTTTAAGAGCATGAAAACTAATTATAATCATTACTACTGTGAAGTACCCACCATATCAATTACATCCCATTTATGTTAGCTGTCCAGCAACTATCTGTTCTATTCAAGCCAGGTCAACTACTTTTGCTGTGGCAGAAATATCCACTGATTTTGTAATAGAAAAGAGGGAAGTTTAAACTATGTGAATTAAATCTTTATTCATTGGGCTAAAAGAATTTTATAGATTTCAGGCAAAGTACCATCCATGTGTTCCAGATCTTGTTATAGTAATGGGAGACCTCAATGCGAAAGTTGGTACACACAATACATATAATGAAAGAACAATGGGGAAATGCGGCAGCGGAACAGCAAATGAAAATGGGGATAAGCTAATAAGTTTCTGTAGCATTAGCAACCTGGTCATTGGAGGAACACTTTTCCCACATAAGGAAATTCACAAGTTAACATGGGAATCACCAAATGGTCGGGACAGAAACCAGATAGACCACATCATGGTTAACGGTAGATGGAGACATGCATTACAAGATGTGAAGGTAAGAAGAGGTGCAGATGTGGGAAGTGATCACCATTTAGTAGTAGCAAAACTGAAAGTGAAACTAAGAAGGGCTGGACCAACTGTAACTACACAGAAAAGGTTTGACATCAGCAAATTGAAGGACCCCCTTACCAGAAAAGCTTTTGCGGCCGACATTAAGAAACGATATCAATTTGCCAAAAGCCAGGAAAAGACATTGACTGATGATATAGACCAGAATTTCAACACCATTTCAACAATATATAAGGAAAGTAGCAAATCATGCTTAGGATTCCAGGAAAGGAAGAAGCAAGACTGGATAACACCAGAAACACTAAACACCATAAAGATGAGAAAGGAAATGAAAAGAAAGAAAACAGAAGCGAAGTCTCCCAGGTTAAAGCAACTATATAGCGAACAGTACAGCCAGCTGGACAGGGAAGTTAAACACCAAACCCGAGCCAACAAAAGGAATTTCCTAGATGATCTTGCAAAACAGGCAGAAGAGGCAGCACTGAGAAATGAACAAAGCACAGTATACAAAATAACTCAATTCATCAGCGGAAAACAAGGTGCAAACAATATTACATTAGTAAGAGATAAGCAAGGAAATCTCATCAAGACAGCAGAGGGACAGAAAACAAGATGGGCAGAGCACTTCCGAGAAACTCTGAACAAGGAAATACCAGAGACACAATTGAATGTTCCTGAGGCTGAAAACGATCTAGATGTAAATACAGACATTCCACGAAAAGAAGAAATCATCACAGCAATCAAAGGGTTAAAGAACGGTAAAGCTCCGGGCCATGATAACTTAAATGCAGAGCTATTTAAGACAGACCCTGAGCTAGCAGCAGAACTATTAGAACCACTATTTGCACAAGTGTGGAAAACGGGAACAACACCATCAGAGTGGAAGAAAGGAATAATTGTCAAATTGCCCAAGAAGGGAGATCTTGCAGACTGCAATAATTGGAGAGGAATCACTCTTCTCTCAGTTCCCAGCAAAATACTAGGCAGGATAATTATACAGAGAATTTCAAAGGCAGTAGACTACAAACTGAGGAAAGAACAAGCAGGATTTAGAAAGAACAGAAGATGTGTAGACCATATATTCACTCTCAGGAACATTATTGAGCAGTGCTCAGAATGGCAAAGACAGCTTTACATAAATTTTGTTGATTTTAAAAAGGCTTTTGACAGCATACACAGGGACAGCCTATGGAAAATTCTGAGAGCTTATGGAATTCCAAGCTGCATAGTGTCAATCATAAAAAGCCTCTATGCCAACTTTACGTGTAGTGTTGGGCAGAGCAGCCTAACCTTTGAGGTGAAGACAGGAGAACGACAGGGATGCCCCTTATCAACCACTCTATTTTTAACAGTCATAGACTGGGTGATGCGCCAGACAACAGAGGGCAGTCCAAGAGGAATAAGATGGACTACATTTTCTACATTGGAAGATCTGGAATATGCAGATGACATTGCACTGCTGGCACATTCACATCAACACATCCAGGAAAAAACGGATAGACTTAATAAAATTAGCCAGCAGGTGGGCTTGAACATCAATTTAAAGAAGTCTGAGGTCATGACGCTCAATGTGAGCAACCCTGAGCCCATATCAGTAAGGAATCAGCAACTGGTACAAACAGATACCTTCACATACCTAGGAAGCATAGTAACACCAGACGGTGGGGCAGGCAAAGACATCAACATCAGAATGAATAAGGCAAGAACAGCCTTCTTTAGCCTAAATAACATCTGGAAGTCCTCCCAATACAGCACAAGCACAAAATTAAGATTATACCAGAGTTGCGTGCTTTCTGTGTTTCTCTATGGTGTGGAATGCTGGAGAGTCACAGAGAAGGAAATGTCAAAATTGTCCTCTTTTCACACAACATGTCTAAGAAAAATTCACCGCATCTTTTGGCAGAATACCATCACCAACCAAGATCTGCTTACTCGTAGCAAGCAAGAGGACATGCACACCATCATAGCTGGCAGACACTGGAGCTGGGTTGGTCATGTCCTCAGAAGAGACCCCGATGCCATCACAAGAACAGCTATGTTTTGGACCCCTGAAGGAAAGCGAAAGAGAGGCCGACCAAAAACAACTTGGCGGAGGACTGTGGAGGCTGAGATGCAAAGAATGAACCAGAGTTGGGGCACTGTACGAAGGATGGCCACCGACCGTGCAAAGTGGAATCAATTTGTTGTTGCCCTACAAGACGCCACTAGGCGTGATGGCCACTGACTGCTTTGACGGTCGGTGGTTAAGGATCGAAGAAGAAGAAGAACCATCCATGTGTAGATTTTCAGTGTTTTATAATAGTTAAACAGCATCAAATTATCCTTTAATTTGTGATAGAGGTGATTTATTTATTTATTTTCTGAAAACTTGTAAAGGAGTAACTAAACATTATCTCCCCTTAATTTGATCTGTGCAGCATGTCTCATTAAATTAGGGAAGTCAATTTTATGAGCTTGGCATAACAAGAACAGAAAGGCTTTGTCATACTTCATGAGAGAAAACATTGTTTAGTCACCAGACGTTTTTATTTATAAAGTATTTTTTATTTATTTATTTATTTTTTTATGTGACAGTAGATCGTGATTGAGATCATCATACTTGAATAGGTAGATAGAAGGTTGTTACAGCCGGGAGTTGTAGTGAGGATAAGCTCTCACTGCAGATAAAATACTTCTATGCACGTGCCTCAATCAGCCTCTGACAACCAAGTCCAGCTCCCGGCCTTCACGTGTGGCTCAGTTTGAGCCCGGCGGAACTGTTTTCACTGATGGGAGAAGGGGCAAAGGCAAGTGACTGGCATCTTAAAGCCAGCAGCTTTGGGCAGATCTGGCTCGTGATCCTTGGTTGGTAGCTTATCTAAGAGAAGGAACTCTGAATTCAAACCACCGCTGCCTTGCGGGAATATCCATTTACGGAATTGGCTTTGGGAGTAAACCCTGAGGATAAATCCGGGGTCGGAGTCCCTAAGGCAGTCTAATGTCGTTTCAACATTATTCTGGTAACTCCTGCAATGTGGCTGGTACCAAACTGTATCGGCTACTGCCGTTCCTTTGGATCTACCAGCTGTGTGGAGAGGGGGAACATGCTGCATGGGCAACAGCTTGATCTCCATGTAACTGTGCCCAAGCTCATGCCCTGGAGAGGGCGACCACAGCTGAGGTTCAAAGATGTGTGCAAAATGAACGAACAAACGAACTTTATTTTCAAAGGGTAAAGAATTGGGCGCGCAGGCCTGTCTAACATTCTGCCCTTCCACTCTCATTAATCTTGCATACTATATCCTATCATTCCCACATGATGCTTTAAGCATTAATTTAAAGGCATGCAACATTATAAAGTTACCATAACAGCATTCATTTACAGTATGCAATCGTAATAAAAAAAGGAGTAGGTTTTTTTTTTAAACAAACAAGCTAGTAATTGGGGGAAAAAAGTAATAATAAAATAAAATAAATAAAACAATAAATAAAAATAAATAAATTCTGTATACCGACACTCACTCATGCGGTCAATCCGTCTACAATTAATCTGTATTTTTGAATGTGTCATCAATCATCAATACAAAAATTACATAAACACATTCTCGCTTATGTCCATACATTCTTGGTGGAAAATGAAATAATAATAATAACACTTTCTTACGCACTTCTGTGGCAGGAAAAGTATTTAAGCAGTTAAAAAAAAAAAAAAGTTCACATTTCTAAAGTACAGTGGTATGCAGGTACATTCTCACGACTCACATTTTTAAAGTGCAGTATTATGTGGGTACATTCACACATACATTACATTATATAATAATATTTTAATGTGAATATAATAATGATATTAAATGGATATAAAACAAATTATTCACACAAAAAAACGAGCGGAAGAGGAAAAGAAATGTTGACCTATGGATGAGATGTTGACAGGCAAATGCTGTTTCTATGGGGGTAGATAATCAGTGTTGAGGAAGTGTTTGAAAAGTGCTTTGTTAAAAGAATATTGTGTAGGTAGGCTTTTTAGGTGGTGTGGAAGGCTGTTCCATAAGTAGGCACCAGAGTAGGCTAGACTTTTTGAACAGGTTGATCCTAGGTTTGGGCAGACGTAACTGATGTAATCATTGTCCCTCCCTTCTACTGGTTTGAAACAATGGTCTTAGGTACGATGGGGCATTGTTAGATAGAATTGTGTGAGTCAGCTTGGCTTTGTTGTAGAGAAGACGTTTTTTTAGCGACAGTATTTTGGGTTCTTTTCCTGTCCTTGTGTGTGGTGTCGTGCGATTATCGGTGATCAGACGTACTGCTCTCTTTTGCAGGGAGTGCAGTCTCTTCAAGGTGGAAGCAGGGCAACAATCCCATAGTGTAGAGCAGTAATCTAGATGTGTCTGTATATGTGAGGTGTAGAACAATAGTCTAGTGTCTGCATCTAAGAAGTGTTTTATTTTGGCTAGCTGGTACGTCTTTTGTGCTAAGTGGAGGACCCTGTCTGCTGATGCTTCCACCATGGCACCCCTACGACCCATGACGGGTTACGGGCTGAGATGAGATGATGAGTTTGGTTAAATTCCGTACATGGGAGTTCCACGTTAAGTGCTGGTCAATTGTGATCCCTAGAACTTTGTGTTCTGTTACATGTTCAATTTGAATTGATTCCGTGTGTAGCCATGGCGATCTTTTGGTGCAGCTTAGGAGTTTCTGTCTGGTGGTAATCAACATAGATTTCGTTTTTGTTGTGTTTACTGGCATACGATTCATATTACTCCATTTTGTTAGATTGTCTACATCGCTTTGAAGAGTCATTTCAAGTGACACGCAGTCATTGTCACTAGTGTAGATAGTACAATCATCTGCAAAGAGGTCACAAGTTGAATATTTTAGATGTAGTGGCAGGTCGTTGATGAACATTGCGAAGAGTAGGGGCCCAAGAATAGAGCCCTGCGGTACTTCTGTAACTACCTTCGAGAAATCTGATGCCGAGTGGTTGTGAAGCACTAACTTGTCGATCTGCCAGGAATGATTTGATGATGTTTAGTGGATTAGAGCCTATTCTGAGGGTTTCCAACTTTTGAACCAAGATAGTGTGGTCAATCATGTCAAATGCTTTCTTGAAGTCGACAAAAACAGCACCACATAATTTTCCATCATTTATGTTCGACAGCCAGTTGTCTGCCATTTTGGTGAGAGCTGTGTGACAGGAATGTTTGGGTCTGAAACCTGACTGGCTATCAATGAGCAGTTTGTTTGTTGTTAAGTGTTGAAATGTGGTGTTGTAAATGTGTTTCTCTAGTGGTTTTGAAAGAGATGATAGAATGGATATTGGTCTGTAGCTGTTGGGATTGCTATGTAAGCCAGATTTATAGAGGGGGTACACTTTGGCAGATTTAAATGCTGTGGGGAAGTAGTTGTGTGCAATACATTGGTTGTATACATAGGTTAAGGAGTTGCAAATGATGGGCGCAGCATAACGTAGAATCTTATTGCTGATACCATCAAGCCCAGATGAATTGTTGTTTTTTAATGCCAAGATATATTTGAGAACTTCATGTACTGTTAGAAAAGGAATATGTCTTAGATCTGTTGTGGTGTGTTCAGTGTTGCAGAACACTGTCAATTTACTAATATCGCAGTCCATTGGCTTTAGTGTCGACTTGAGAAGGCTAATTTCTGTTTTGAAGTGGTTGCTAAAATGAGTTGCCGTGAGGGAGCAGCTTTTTGGTAAAGAGTTTAGTGACTTTGATTTGTGTGTTAGTGTTCTAATGGCTGCCCAGACTTCTTTGCTGTTTGCTTTGTCTTGAATCATCTTTCTGAAAAGTAGTTTCTTTTCCTGATGAATGAGGTATTGTACTTTGTTTCTAAGCATCCGATACCTGCTGAAATCTTTGAGCTTATGTGCTTCGTCCCACTCTCTCATTGTTGATAGTATTTTGTTGGTTATCCATGGGGTCTTTCTGATGTTTTTGACTTAAACCTGCTTTATAGGAACATGTTTGTCGAAATATGTTGTTGAAAGTTTGTGTCCAGTATGTTATGGCTTCTTCTGGATGCGGAAATTGGTACACGTATGAGAGAGGGGATATTTGTAGGTCTTGTAGGAATAATTGAATGTTAAAGTTTTTAAAATTCCTGTAATGGACTGTGATGTGTTCCGTTTTAGGTGCTTTAAACCCCTTTCTCGTCCAGGTACAGCAAATAGGATAGTGGTCACTTAATGATGTCTGTGGGACTGTGCATTCTATAATGTTTTCTGGGCAGGTCATATAGATATGATCAATTAGTGTAGATGATGAGTCTGTTACTCTTGTGGGTTGATTGATTAACTGTATGAGGTTGTATGAGATGGTGATATCATTCCACGTGTTGTTTGGTTTGTGAAGGTCAGTATTGAAATCCCCCAGTAGAATAATTTCCTTCGAAGAAGCCCAAATGTTGTCCATCATTCGTGAGAATATGTCAAACCATACAGTAGAAGAGCTAGGATTTCGGTAAGGTAACCAATTAAAACGGGGGTCAGGTTGGGGAGTTTTATTTCCAGCCATAAACATTCAATGCCAGTATGTTCTAGATCATCACGGCATCTGTACTGAAGAGATGTTGAGATGTATATGACTAGCCCTGTTTCATGTTGTCTGTTAGGATCCCTGCAAATGGTGGTGAATCCATTAATCCTAATTTCGTCATCTGTAATTTTGTCATTGAGACGGGTTTCAGAAAAACCAAATATGTGGAAGTTTTGTTGGAGAGAGGTGGAGACTTCAGAAAGCTTACCTAGCAGGGGGTAAATGTTTAAATGACCAATTTTAAGCCCTGATAGTTTAAGCCATGAATTAGTGGTATTGCCTATATTTTGATTAGAGTTTTTGCACTCGGACATGATAATAGTCAATAGGAAAGAAATAATGAGGGGAGTAGGAATGAGTAAGAAGCAATAAAATTGGTACACAATGGTTTATACAAAATTGTAGACAAGTAATAAAATATACGCTGCTAGAGTCCGTGGACACTGTTTACAGTATCTTAATCTTTGCAAAAGTGTGGCTTTTATCTTAAAATACAGTCTGTTCCGAACAAAAAGGAATATTTTTACTTCAACCACAGTCAATGTAGAGAATTAATCTTTCCGGGACAGTTAAAGGTCAAGGCTGTGACTTAGCTAGTTAGTTTTGTGAGGATTTCCTAATTTTCCTCAATATGAAAAAACGAAGGTGCAAATGTATAAAAGATGTAAAAGAGATGTAAAAGAGAATGGTGAGCGTAGGAATGAGAGGAATAAGCACAGAGATAATAATAATAAGAAGAAAACAATAGTATTAATACGATAGAGTTAATACAAAATCGGAAACAAATTTAGATACGCCCTGCTCTGACGAACAGAAAGAAATGTTTAAACAGACAATGTAATAATAAAAAAAAAAAAGAGAGATATGAGGGCGCTGGACATGGATCCAGCAACATGGGAGGATGAAGCTGCCGATCGCACTAAGTGGCGATGCTATTTACTGCGCCACCTCAGATTGGGCGAAGAGAGGCTCACACAACAAGCAGAGGAGGGGAGAAAACATCAAAAGGAGCACCAGGAAAATAAGCAGCTGAGGGCTGTCACCTCAGGGGCGCATTCCCATAGTCAGTTATGACTGAAGGGGCTATTATTATTAGATAGAAAATTGTTTAGTCATCAGATATGAATATTTTTAGTCTCTCCTGCTCACTCTCCTTTACTCTTCTTCTTTGATCCATATCTGCCGACCGTCAAAGCAGTCAGTGGCCATCATGCCTGGTGGCATATTGTAGGGCAGCAACAAATTGATTCCACTTTGTTCGGCTGGTGGCCATCCTTTGTACAGTGCCCCATTTCTGGTTCATTCTTTGCATCTCGGCTTCCACAGTTCTCCTCCACATTGTTTTTTGTTGGCCTCTCTTTTGCTTTCGTTCATTGATCCATATCGTAGCTGTTCTTGTAATGGTATCAGGGTCCCTTCTGAGGATGTGGCCAACCCAACTCCAGCATCTGCCAGCTATGATGGTGTGCATGTCCTCCTGGTTACTCCGAATAAGTAGTTCTTGGTTGCTGATGAGATTGGACTAAAAGATCCTGTACTCTGTCTGTTGTTTATTGCATGTAGGTTGCGCACATGTGTGGAAAAACAATGACACTGAATACCAGCATTAAACTCTTGTGTATTGCAAGCAGTAAGTCACAATCAATTTCATAATGAATATAAGCAACATGGTTTAATCAGGTTAAAAAATTATTCATTTCAACGCTTGAATAAAAAATAATGCTATAATTGTTGTGCAAAGAAGAAAACAAAAGTAGGTACAGAATACAGAATCTGTTAATATTTCCCAAACAGGATGTATTAAATAACACTGAACAAATTAGGTCAGATCTCAGAATGGCATTGAAATAATCATGCCCAGGTAGCATTTACACATTCAACAATTTCCATGATTGAAAGATGGGCAGGTGGTATTTGAAACATACATGTGCATCTGAAATTGTAAATAGAAACTTGGTTGTTGTGAATTTCCCCATCTTTAATGTGCATATCCCCTTTAGAAAACAACAGTGCATAAATGACCGAAATGTTTGGACTAGGGCTGATAATGACATTATATGTAGTGTGTTCATGTATATACAATTGTATACATTAGAATTGTCATTATTTTGGTACATTATATGAACACCGAAAATAAATGTCATTATCATGTTTTAACAAATAATATTACAAAATCTGCTTTACCAAACAATGGTTTTAACATTACTACTAGCTATATTTCTCAATTGTAATTCATGCTCATGTATAACTATTAGTACAAGTAGTAGAAATTAGCCGTAAGTAATTATTTCTCGACTCATTTTTCAATAATTCATATTTGAAGAATGCTGCACATAAAATTCAGTTATGTCCATGTTCTATGACATGTCTACTTTAGATATATCTACAATGTGAATACAGTGTTACTGTGTATAAGTAATATTTACTCATGCATGTTGTACAAAAAAAATTTGTAGAAATATAAGCATAATGGCTTGCCAGTTTATCTTTCTATAATTCATACCTTAGATACATGTACATTTGAACACAATCTTCCTTGATAATATCTTAGTAGTAATATATGCCCATGCACGCTATATAGTGAAATTACAGGTTCATGCACTTTTATCTGAACACCCACCTGCATTGAGCCATACCTTGTGTCATTCTTATAAGACCACCAGTTATGCACAATGCTATAATATATGTACAAATGTGGAAGTGAACCTCTGTCTGTGAGGCAAATTACATCCTCATTGACTCCTTAAATCATCCACACACTTTTAGGTATTCCCCCTGTGGTGAAACTTGTTGAGGACCCAGCATTGCATATGATTAAGATGGATATTTTGGAACAGAAATAGCAACACAAAAATTTAAAATTTACAAAAGATATAAAGTAACAGGTAATACATCCATCTTTACAGCAGAATTAGTGGAAATCTTAAAAACTTTAGAAATAGTTGCACTTATATAGTGTCTAGGTATACAATTGCAGGCATCACTGAAATTGAGCAAAACTCATTTTATCAAAAACAAAGTTTGAATTTATTGACACAGTACAGTTACTCCACAGATCTATCAGGTAATGATGTCATGAGGTTCTTTTCTTACACAAAAATTATCATGACAGAAAAAAATAATTATTAACATAATATTTGTAATCATTTCAGGACTGTTTGGAGGGAAGTAATTCAGAAATAAATTGTTATTACTCATTTCTTACATCCATGGGAAGTAATCAAACAATAACAAATATTATTGAATATATGCGATTAGCGATCTCATTAAAAAAAACATTTTGCAACACCATTTAAAATGATTAAATGTATGCTATTAGTTTAATAGTACGCAATACACCATGAACTATTAACATATCAGACAGAAACAAATACTTCTTAAATAATCTTATAGTTGCATAACTTTTAAATCATACCTAATCATCTCAACTCAACCCATAACCCGTCATGGGTCGTAGGGGTGCCATGGTGGAAGCATCAGCAGACAGGGTCCTCCACTGCTCTCTATTCTCAGCAATGCGTACAAGTGTGGAGAAACCGTGTCCTGCCCATTCTTTGATGTTATCAGCCCAGGATTTTGTTTGCCTTCCTCTTCTCCGTTTACCTTCGACTGTTCCCTGGAGGATCGTTTTCGAAAGGGAGTCATGACGAGTTACATGCCCAAACCAGGCAAGCTTTCGACGTTTCACTATTGACAAAAGTGGTTCTTGATGGCCTGCATAGGTGTTTATCTTCTCTCTAACATAGACATTTGTTTTGTGCTCTTTATAGCAAATGCGCAAAATTCTTCTGTAACATTTATGCTCGAAAGCCTGAATCCTTCGCTCCGTATCTGCAGTGAGTGTCCAGCCCTCACACCCATACAAGAGAATAGATAATACAAGTGATTTGTATAATTTGATCTTCACAGGAAAACTGATGTTACTTTTCCAGATCACATTCAACCTTGTCATGGCAGCTGAGGCCATCTCAAGTCTTGTCTTGATTTCTTTATTTGATCTTCCATCACTACATATAGTGGGCCCGAGATATTTAAAGGTGTTAACTTCTTCTAACGTTTGCCCATTTAACGTAATGTTGGTCGGAACATGTTTCTTATGGCTATTCACCAATATCTTGCTTTTTTCTATATTAATTTCCATCCCATATGTTCTTGTTACTTTCTCCAGTCTAGAGGTAAGGTCTTGAAGTTCTGATTCTGTTCCAGCTATCAGATCAATATCATCAGCAAAACGTAGATTACACAGAGGTCGGCCTCCAATCGATATGGTTGATTTATAATCGTAGAGAGCCTCCTGCATAATATGTTCTAGATAAATGTTAAAGAGCACTGGTGACAGGATACATCCCTGGCGAACTCCTACAGTTGTTTTGAAAAATTCTCCAATGTCATTGCTTGCAAAAACAGCACTGCTTGCGTCCTTGTATAGTGCTTCAATGATATCTATGATGTTGGTATCAAAATTGAATTTTCTCATTATTTGCCATAAACCTTCATGCCAGACTCGATCGAAGGCTTTTGTGAAATCGATGAAGTTATGGTATAAATCATGTTGATGCTGGAGATGTTTTTCGATCAGTAATCTAATATTGAAGATTTGTTCTGAGGTACTTCTTTTTGGTCTAAAGCCAGCCTGTTCCTCTGACAAGATTTCTTCTGATTTCTGTTTTATTCTGTTCAAAAGTATCCTTAACATCACCTTACTTGGATGACTAATAAGGCTAATGGTTCTGTAGTTCTTGCACATTTTTAGATTTCCTTTCTTTGGAAGCGGTATTACTAATGACTGCGTCCATTCTTTTGGCCATTTTTTTGTACTCCATATCTTCTGGCAAATTGTTGTCATGATTTTTTACTATATCTGGTCCTCCATATTTCAAGAGCTCTGCTGGTATATTATCCACACCCGGTGACTTCCCTCCTTTCATCGAACATATAGCCTCTTCCACTTCTTCCCGTAGTATTGCTGCATTTCCGAGTTCTCTGTTTTTGCACTTAATGTTGTTTAATATGCCTAAGTCAGTGTCAAGTTTACAGTTATATAATTCTTTACAATATTCTGTCCACCTTCTCATTACAGCTGTTTTTTTTCATTGAGCAGAGCCCCATTGCTATCTTCTATGACAGTTACCCTGGGCTGTTGGGGTTTTGATAGTCTTCTTAATGTGTCAAAAACTGCCTTGCTGTTACCTTTTATTAGCCCCGTATTAATGGACTCACATTGATCAGCTACCCATTTTTCTTTGGCCTGTTTCATTTTCTTTCTAATATTTTTATTCACCATACTGTATTGCCATGCTGCTTCAGGAACCTCTTTCTTAACCTTTTTCATTTCCCGTCGTGTATCACATAACTTCAGAATGTCATCTGTAACCCATGGTTTGTTTATTTTCTTTCTTTTACCAAGTATTTCTGTTGCTGATTCAATGAGCACGTCTTTCATGTTCTCTGTGATTGAGTTGATATCATCCTCCAAAAAGTTGAGAGCTGCGAATTTTCCTCCAACAGTTGCCTCAAAGATTCCCGCGATTTCTGGATCTTTCAATTTGTCTAAATTGAATCTTAACTGAGAACATCTGTTTTGATTATAGTTCTTTTTGAGTTTAAGCTTGAGCGTCATCAATACCATGTCGTGATCACTACCAATGTCGGCGCCTCGCTTTATTAATGCTGGACTTGAATCTTTTGGATACAAGAATAAAATCAATTTGGTTATGTATCTCAGTTTTTGGGGCATGCCACGTTGTTCTTCTTGATAACTTATGAGGAAATAGTGTATTTGCAAGGGTTAGTTTATAGTTGCTGGCAAATTCTAGTAGCCTTAGTCCTCGATCGTTGGTTTCTCCAGTCCCAAATTTCCCCACTGTGCCAGCCCAGTGACCGTATGCATCTGGCCCTATTTTAGCATTCCAATCACCTAGAACAATGAGAAGATCTTTCTTTGGAATTTTCTTAATTGCTTCATCCAAATTGTCATAAAATGTATCAATTGCCTCATCCTCATAGTCAGTAGTGGGGGCATATACCTGTATGATGGAGATGTTCTTTGGATGTGCTGCAATACGAATGGTGATAAGCCTGCTATTTATTGGGGTGCAGCTGATGACAGAGTTCAATCTATCTTTATGTACGATAAAACCTACTCCATGCTGATGTTTAGACTCATCTCCACTAAACCAAATTTTGTGACCATCATCCGTTATTGATTCACCTAATCCTGTCCATCTGACTTCTGCTAGGCCCAGGATGTCCCACGAGTATCTAACAAGTTCATGTGTTAGTTCTTTGACTTTTCCACACGCATATAGCGTGCGTACATTCCAAGTTCCAACAACAAAATTTTCTCTTGGAAGTTTCAAAACAGGTGTTTGTACCCCATTCGTTGACTTATCACTCTCAAGGGGCAATGAGAGCGCGGTCGTTGTTAATCCGGGCATCGGCCGATCCGGCAAATTATTACTGAGTTGACTTTCCATCATAACATTTCAGTGGGCAAGAGGTTTGCTTGGCGGTGCCCATCTCCTCTCCAAGTATCCTTGCAGGTACATACAAAAATGTACCTGGAGCAGTAACAATAGCCCTCAATAAATCTGTAATGTTTTGAAACACTGTCCGGTTGACACATCACAAAAAAAACCGCCATCTTGTTCACTCGGTAAACACAAACAGCGAACTCACATGACAGGCAAACTTGATGTTTTCATCTTTAAAATACTTATCAATACAATCCAGAAAATGAGCCAAACACACTACAAACTCATACAGCATTAATGAGGGCTGCTACCACAGATGCAGACTCCAAAACGACGACATGAAATGCACAACACAAAAAGTGCGGCCTACCACGCCGCCATCTTGTATCCATTCCTAATATGACACTACAAAACATACAGAATTAAAGTTTGTTATGCATGCCATAATTATCTGAAGTTTTTACTATTATGTTTTATTCAATGAATTTCAGGTGACCATTCCTGTAACCAGCGATCATGCCTATACTCTAGTGTTGACATTCCAGATTTGAAAATTATGAACAGTCTCATAAAGAGTGAACCAGTGCAAAATGCTGCATTCAATCAAGTGTTGCCAGAAATCACAGAAAAAATTGTGAGTGAAATGAAAGATGATGTAAGTATGGCAGCTGCAACACTAAATACAGACAATAACATTGAATCAAGATTAAAAGAGGTTCAATCACTGAATGTCACAGACTCTGAGATAATGACTGTAGACATAAATCTGACTCCTGAGATTTATACTGCAGTCTTACAAAATGAAAACTGCAGCAGGAAATCAACAAAAGTCTATGATGATTGTACTCTCAACAGTGGAAGTAGAGAAGGTTTTAAATTGTGTGGCAGTGAACTATCAGATGAAATAATAATAGGTACAAAAGAGAAACTTTTCAGCTGTCATGTTTGTGGAGTACAGGTTAGCAAGAAAGGTGACTTTAATGAACATGAACTTTCACATATGAGAGAAAAGTGTTATATAAGTAATGTTGGTAATGTAGAATTAGCTACAGAATCCAGTCTATGTCAACAAGAAAGAATAAAAATAGCACAGAAGCATTCTAAATATGATCTTATTGGTATGGGGGCTGCTCATTTTGGTTATCTAAATGCACTTGTAATGCAGCATAAAGAAGAACTACCTAACAAGTGTGGTGGTCTTAGTAGGTTTTCTAGGACTGATTATTCAAAGAAACCCATAATGCAGCATAATATTGAGACACATTACAAATATGATGTCAGTGGAGCAGAATTTTGTCAAAGTGATCACAAGGTGACAAATACAGAAGGAGAATCTTACATGTGTGATGAACTTACAGGACAAAAACTTTATTCAAAATGGCACAAAAGGACACACATAGGAGAGAAACCTTATAAGAGTGATGTTTGTGGAGCAGAACTTTCTCATAGTTGTGATTTAAAGAGTCGCAAAAGGACACATACAGGAGAGAAACCTTATAAGTGTGATGTTTGTGGAGCAAAATTTTCTCTAAATAATAATTTGAAGATACACAAAAGGACACACGCAGGAAAGAAACCTTATAAGTGTGATGTTTGTGGTGCAGCATTTTCTCGTAGTGGTGATTTAAAGAGTCACAAGAGGACACACACAGGAGAGAAACCTTATAAGTGTGATGTTTGTGGAGCAAAATTTTCTCTAAATAATAATTTGAAGATACACAAAAGGACACATACAGGAGAGAAACCTTATAAGTGTGATGTTTGTGGTGCAGCATTTTCTCGTAGTGGTGATTTAAAGAGTCACAAGAGGACACACACAGGAGAGAAACCTTATAAGTGTGATGTTTGTGGATCAGAATTTTCTCAGAATGGTATTTTAAAGAGTCACAAAAGAACACACACAGGAGAGAAACCTTATAAGTGTGATGTTTGTGGAGCAAAATTTACTCAGAATAATTCTTTAAAGAGTCACAAATTGACACACACAGGAGGGAAACCTTATAAGTGTGATGTTTGTGGGGCAGAATTTTCTCAGAATGGTTCTTTAAAGAGTCACAAAAGGACACACACAGGAGAGAAACCTTATAAGTGTGATGTTTGTGTTGCAGAATTTTCTCATAGTGGTGCTTTAAAAAGTCACAAAAGGACACATACAGGAGAGAAACCTTATAAGTGTGATCTTTGTGGAGCAGAATTATCTCGTAGTGGTGATTTAAAGAGTCACAAGAGGACACACACAGGAGAGAAACCTTATAAGTGTGATGTTTGTCAAGCAAAATTTTCTCGTAGTGGTGATTTAAAGAAGCACATGAGGATACACACAGGAGAGAAACCTTATAAGTGTGATGTTTGTGGAGCAAAATTTTCTCGTAGTGGTGATTTAAAGAGTCACAAGAGGACACACACAGGAGAGAAACCTTATAAGTGTGATGTTTGTGGGGCAGAATTTTCTCAGTATGGTTCTTTAAAGAGTCACAAAAGGACACATACAGGAGAGAAACCTTATAAGTGTGATGTCTGTGGAGCAAAATTTTCTCAAAATAATCATTTGAAGATACACAAAAGGACACATACAGGAGAGAAACCTTGTAAGTGTGATTTTTGTGGAGCAAAATTTTCTGTGAATGGGGCTTTAAAGAGACACAAAAGGACACACACAGGAGAGAAACCTTATAAGTGTGATGTTTGTGGAGCAACATTTTCTCAGAATGGAGCTTTAAAGAGTCACAAATTGACACACACAGGAGATAAACCTTATTGGTGTAATGTTTGTGGGGCAGAATTTTCTCAGAATGTGGCTTTAAAGAGTCACAAAAGGACACACACAGGAGAGAAACCTTATAAGTGTGATGTTTGTAGAGCAAAATTTTCTCATAGTTGTACTTTAAGGAGTCACAAAAGGACACACACAGGAGAGAAACCTTATAAGTGTGATGTTTGTGGTGCAGCATTTTCTCATAGTTGTGCTTTAAAGCGTCACAAAAGGACACACACAGGAGAGCAACCTTATAAGTGTGATGTTTGTGGAGCAAAATTTTCTCTAAATAATAATTTGAAGATGCACAAAAGGACACACACAGGAGAGAAACCTTATAAGTGTGATGTTTGTGGTGCAGCATTTTCTCATAGTTCTGCTTTAAAGAGTCACAAAAGGACACACACAGGAGAGCAACCTTATAAGTGTGATGTTTGTGGAGCAAAATTTTCTCTAAATAATAATTTGAATAGACACAAAAGGACACACACAGGAGAGAAACCTTATAAGTGTGATGTTTGTGGAGCAACATTTTCTCTAAATAATAATTTGAATAGACACAAAAGGACACACACAGGAGAGAAACCTTATAAATGTGATGTTTGTGGAGCAAAATATTCTCAGAATGATTCTTTAAAGAGTCACAAATTGACACACACAGGAGAGAAACCGTATCAGTGTGATGTTTGTGATGCAGAATTTTCTCAGAATGTGGCTTTAAAGAGTCACAAAAGGACACACACAGGAGAGAAACCTTATAAGTGTGATGTTTGTGGAGCAAAATTTTCTCTTAGTGGTGCTTTGAAGAGTCACAAAAGGACACATACAGGAGAGAAACCTTATAAGTGTGATGTTTGTGGTGCAGCATTTTCTCATAGCTGTGCTTTAAAGAGTCACAAAAGGACACACACAGGAGAGCAACCTTATAAGTGTGATGTTTGTGGAGCAAAATTTTCTCTAAATAATAATTTAAAAACACACAGAATGACACACACAGGAGAGAAACCTTATAAGTGTGATGTTTGTGGAGCAAAATTTTCTCAAAATAATAATTTGAATAGACACAAAAGGACACACACAGGAGAGAAACCTTTGTTGCAGATAAAGGGAACGACTGATGGGCAAAGGGAAAGAATAAGGAGAATTAGAAATATGAAGGTTCAGATAGAGTACAAAAAGGGGATGCATGAATAAGAATGTGCAGGAGAAAAAGAGGAACAGAAATCCAGTGGGTCACGCTTTTCAGCTGCAGTCCAGAAGCGTGGGTAAAGAGTGCAGGTTGCACATATAAGCTAGTAGCCATGTTGAAGGCAATAATTAAGTAGACTGTGTGATGAATATTTCTCTGACAAGGAGACGAGTTGGGTGATGAATATTAATCCAACATATTGAATAGTGAGAATTCTTATCTGGAAGGAGGAACGGTGTGAGTTAGATTTATATTCAGAAAAGGAAAAAAGATACGTTGAGTGAATTCTAATACATATATATACAGTAGTCCTATTCTTCAGCAACCAACCAATAGATAACCTGAACACTAAGATGATATAACTAGAGACTAAGAAATTGTTAGGAAGAAAGGACAAAAGTTGAGACTATAGCACCTGAATGATCATTGAGGGTTGAAGGTCATAAGGTGCAGATTCAATACTGAATGAGAGAGAGTGAGGGAAGGAATAAATATGAGAGTGAGGGAAGGAATAAATATTAAGGAAGACTTTACACATACTGTATAATTATATGATGGACCATGATTGAGGAGGTCAAAGCAGACAGCAACGGTCCACTCACATGTAAATAAAACAGTATTTAATTTACTATGGCGTCATGTCATCGCTCGCTGTGTGTGTGTGTCTGTTATTATGCAGCATGTCATTGCTAACCATAGAGGCAAAGAACCTGGGCAGGCAGGCAGGTGGCAACACAGAAGAATATTGATACCACCACGACGACCAGCCACATCTGAACTATGGTATATGCTGTCATCTCTCCTCACTTTAGTCAGAAGACACAGATACGTTTTGATGCTGTGACAGATTTCAACAACCACAGATGACAGATAGCCATGATAATACAGAATAACACAGATAGAAGACACCATAATAAGTTTTTGGATCTGTGACAGACCTCACCAACTACAGACGGCAGAATACAACTCAGACTAAATTCATATTTACATTTTGATAACAGAGAAAGTTGTAAACAGAGAACAAAGTGAACAGTATTGGAACCAGCCAATCGAAAACGTCACCTCGGAAACCAAGTCAGAATTTCCTTCTTTCAAACCGACCTGCACGAGAATAACAAGGCAACGTTGACATTCACTGTCTGGAACCCCAAACTCTGAAATAAAATCGAATTATTTTTCCTTCAAGCCTTCGGCACGAGAACGACTCATCACAATAGATGTAAGGTCACGTGCATCGCTCAACAAGTAGGATAAGACAGGTCATAGAGTGCATTACAGTAACCGATTCACAGACAGTGTGTAGTCCAGATTATGTAAAAATATAACAATAGCATTTGTTAAAAAGAAAAAGTCAGTCACACGCGCAACATCACGACAAAACGAGTACTCCAACGCAGATGGCTGAATTAATTAGGTTAACTAGACATTGTAGTAAAATTATTGTTATTGATACTGTTATTATTGTTTAATTACTATTCTTATCATTATTATTAGTATTGTAGTGTCAGTAATATTGAATTGTAACTGCGTAGGCATAATTTTTTTTTTTTGTAACCGTAACATTATTTTTTTTTCCAGGAAACCTAAGACTAATAGAAAAATTTCTGTTAATTTTCAGGTGCAAGTTAGTTTAAGTTAACGGTAGAAATAAGTAACTATTTTTCAGATTGTATGATGGCACAGACCAAA
Source organism: Oreohelix idahoensis (assembly GCA_024509875.1). Lineage (NCBI taxonomy): Eukaryota > Metazoa > Mollusca > Gastropoda > Stylommatophora > Oreohelicidae > Oreohelix > Oreohelix idahoensis. The sequence goes on along the minus strand of JAMPIV010013945.1, from coordinate 223,026 downwards.
CAGACACAGTATAACATGAAAGAACGTTAGACTTTAGCTCTCGTAAAGACGATTACCGACACATTAGCCAAGGTAGACAACAGTGCTAAATACGCAAACATAAAAGGTAATGTAGACTTGTTTTCAGGTGACCCACACACATGTCATAAGTGGCTTACAGACATTGATAAATATGCAAAGTCAATAAATGCAGATGAATTTGAGAAAGTTAAAAGTGCATTTTTTTCGTCTGCTGGTCTGGTCACTGACTTTATGAGAAGGCAATTGGACACATGCCCCAATGAAACGTGAAAAGATCTTAAGGCAGAGTTAGTTAGACGGTATTCGTTTGTGTCCGACCCACAAATTGCTTGGCATCATTTAAGGAAGCTGAAGCAATACAAGAATAAGACTACGCAGATGTTCAGAGATAGACTGCTGAATCTTGCAGAAGAAACATTCATGGCACAGGAAGTCAACATCCAAGAAATGGACAATCAGCTGGTAGGTATATTTATTGATGGCTTGAATAATAATACATTAAAGTTAATGTTGTTAAGGAAGGATTACAAGATGCTGAAAGACGCTATTTCAGCTGCCGTGGCAGAAGAAAATGTTAGGAAACGCTTAGACATTTGATTGGGACAGGCGGAAACACAGGAAGAAGCAGAAGAACCAATGGAAGTGGACCAAATAGACAGATGGAGACAGCAGCAGGGTAGGTATAGAAGTGGAAGACAACAAAGAGGAACATTACAGGTCACACCTAACGTTAGATGTTTCCGGTGCCAAAAGATTAGATATATAGATAGACTTTGTGAGCTACAGGAAAGGTACAAGAGGCCAAGTTCACAAATTGGTCAGTACTCTTATTCTCACCAGACAGGTTCTAGATTTAGGGCTAACAGAGGTCGTGCCTTCTGTGGGAACACCCGAGCACATACCAACCTATAGTTTACAATACGGGTGTACAACCTTATGTGCATGAAAGAAGAAAAGCACACAACAAAGATAACTACACACCATATCACAGACAATGGGCCATAGAACACCATAGTGGAAGTTGGTTAGACAAAGGACGCCAACAACAAAAATGGCAAGGATACGGAAAGAGGATGAATTGGGATACCTCAGTCGTACACAAGAATAGACAACACAGGCATGAGAGGAGAAACATTGGTACAGAATGTGAATCAGAGAAATGGAAATGTAACAAATATCAACATACGCAGAGACATCATGGAACATGTAATAACAGTGACAGGACAATCTCAACTTTCAACAGCAACAATGAGTTAGGATGTTGGAATAGCCTGAATAGGAGAAGAATAAGAATGGCGGTCAGGAGTTTTGTTTGAGAAATTAGAAAAGGGAAGTCCATAGAAATAAATAACATCAACATAGCAAACCAACAGAAGTGCCAGATAAGAACACAGAATGGTTGGAAATTGAAGGTAGAACCGCTAGGAAAGTGGAGAAAAATAATAGGAGCTTGCCAGCAAAATGTCACAATAAAGGAAGAAGGTATTAGGAATAGACTATGGACAAGTCAGGTTAGGACAACAGTACAGAAGCAGGAAAACATACAGAGAGACAGGGTCAGCGTTGGTACACAAATAGAAACAACTACGAGTATCGGCACACAAACAGAAGCAGTACCACAGCATAGGGATAACACCGAGGTGAAGAATAAGAAGGATGAACCGATGCAGATGTTACTGCAAAAGAAAGAAAGATCAGTGAAGGTGGACAATAGAAAAGATAGGATAGAAGAAACGCAGAACACTGACGCATTGAACAGGCACATAAGAACAGCAGTAGGAAGGAATCCTAAGAAAACAAGTCCACAGGAAATACAGGACATGGACACATTTTATGGGCGTACAAGAGCAGTACAGAAGACAAGACAGGAAGAAATATATACAGTACACAAAAAGTACCAGCTCGACACAGAATCAGAATCCGATTCATCGAGTGAGGAAGCTAGAGTTATGGACTCCGACGAATATGCACAATGTTATAGGTCGGATGGAGCTGCGGTAGCATAGTGATTAGTGCAGTGGCTTCCTAGCGCAGTGGTCTATGGTTCAATCCCCAGATGAGGTGGGATTTTCTTAGGCCTCAAACGGCTCCTGGGTCAACCCAGCCCCAAATGGGTACCAGAGCAACTCTGGGAAGGTTAAAGCGGCTGGCGTGATGCCGACCACATCACCCCTAGTGTGCTGACAGTCAAGATAATATGGGCCTAACACCATATTCCCAATATGCCTCAATGGGCATGTAACGGGTTCCTTTTTTTTTTACCTTTTTAGGTCAGACAAGCTCGATCATAGAATGGACGACGAAGGCAATAGAATTTATTGGCCGAAAAATGAGAATAGTGATCTTGGATGTATAAATCGGATAAAGACGAAGAGAATTAGCAAAACAGCTGAACCAAGTGTAAATGAGATAAGGAAGGCAATAAAAAGTATCACAAGAGGAGCCGATATCAACACCCTGACAACAAGGAAGGTGCGGAAATTGTTGGAAGTAAAGTTTGATACAGATTTATCAAAAAGGCAAAAAGAAGTTCACAAACTTGTGACCGAAATATTGAATGGAGAGACAGATGTGGAGGGCATATGGAATGAAGGTTATAAAGAAGAGGATAGATCGACCAGGAAAAAAAGTTGACAGACGGTTAATGAAGCAGAATACAGCAGTAGACGGAGCTGGTCTTCAGAATTGGTGTCGACTGACTCGGACAGTGTAGTGTCTGAGGAGAGTGATGGTAGTCACAGACACAAAAGGAGTTACAGAGGATGAGAGAATAATAGAAGAATCAAGAAGGAAGGGAGAAAATATAGAAGTAGGAGTAGAGAACGTGACAATATGCGGAGACAGTCAGTCAGACTAGATGGAGAGGATTATCAGAAGCGGAAAAATGATAGAAGGAGAGGAATAAAAATGGTGGTGTAAGCTAAGTCGTGAGGAGACTTTTAGTGGAGTCATTCTCCACCGAACACAATAGAGAAACCTAGGGAAATGGATAAGAGATGAGAGTCATGGAGAAATGATGGGAGTATTGAGAAGCCACAGGAAGGATGGCACAGATATTCAGAAGAGAGAGTTCTGTATGGAACAAAGGTAGGAAGTGAGAGGCCATGGAGAAAATGGTAAACATAGATTTTTGCGGCAGTAGCCGGAGTCTTGTGAAGACTTTCGGGAGAAATCATATTTCTTTTTCTCCGTAATACAAGAAGAGAAGAGAAATGTGATAAGAATGTTCCAGGGAGGGAACAAGAAACATTTAAAAACGTTAAGTGCAGCGTTTGCCAGACTAAACATGAGAGTATATTGAGGGTAACCCTCACCGAACATACACAGAAGAAATTCAGACACGGGGAGACAGAGTGTTATGGAGAAGGAAAGAAAAGGAGATAGCACAAAGAGAAGTTCCAGAGAGGGAATGGACATTGAGAAACCAAAAGAAACAGTGATAAAAGAAGAAATATGGAGACACCATGAAACAAAGTGATAAGGAGTGGACGTAATATTAGAGTAAAGAGAAATGGACGTAAGTGGAAAAGGGGAGTCAAGTGACAGGTCAGCAGCAGGAAAACACGCAAGTAGGTAAAAGAGACAAAATGGTTTAAGATCGGTAGATCTAAGAAGTTGCAAATATTTCCGCATAGGAGACTATGGACAGAGGTCTAGTTAGAAAAGGGTGGACAGGAGGATGGCAATTCAGTTTGGCCATGATAGTTAAATGGCTCACACCATCATGAATTATGTATATACAGAGACACAACATAAGACATGTTTAGGCTCTACGAGAGAAGAAAGAGACCAAACAATTCACAACAGGTGTGTGGTGACAGAAAATAATAAGAAAATGATGCGTTTACATGTATGACAATAGGAGTGACTGGATGACTAAAAGGAAATAAACTTTGTATGGATATATACAGAGTGGGCAGAATGTGAGAGTGAAAAACAAGGGTTAAGAACAAGTTATAAATGTAAAGAGGAAAGGTCACTTAAGAATAAATGAGGGGAGAAGAGTATTCTCTAGTTTTTGGTATGATAATATGTTGTAACATAAGAAAATAATGACATGTTAAATGATATGAAAAAAAAAAAATGAAGACCACTAAGGAAGTGGAATGTATAACATGTCAAAAATATGTATTTGAAATCATGTAACAGGAGCAGATAGGACAAAGGAAACATAAGGGTTCGTAAATGGGAGATAAACATTTCTCCCAGGGACAGACAGGGGGACGGCATTGCAATCACACTACGACAACTGAATGGTTTACTTAGACATGTCGATGACTGAATCATGAATGGCTCATGTAGACATGAAAAAGTGTACATAATAAGACAGGACACAGAGCAGGTTCTGAGTATAGTAAAGAAATGGTAAAAGAAAACCACACCAGGTGTGGGATGCATTAAAATTGTTAGCAAAATGACATACGTGTGTGATAGCAGAAGTGAAAGAGTAATTGTCAGGAAATAAACTTGGTCGATTGGGAAGGAAAGAGATGGAGAAATAAAAATTATTCTTCATTGGAAATATGAAAGGGAAGATGATGTTGATGAATGTATTTACTGCTAAAAGGGAAGGGACAAGAACGTCCCAGTACAATATGATTATGTTGTGTAAAAAGAAATTGTCCTTTGGACAGATAGGAATTGGAAATGTACTGTACTAGGGTTGTAACAGCACAGTGCTATAGATTTGTTTTTGTTTTGTACATAGATAAGTACAATATTGTTGGTACAGTCATGAAAATAAATTGTTTCTCCTAAGGAAAAATAATTTATTTTTAAGGGAGTTAGGAGATAGATGTGGCAGATAAAGGGAAAGACTGATGGGCAAAGGGAAAGAATAAGGAGAATTAGAATATGAAGGTTCAGCTAGAGTACAAAAAGGGGATGCATGAATAAGAATGTGCATGAGAAAAAGAGGAACAGAAATCTAGTGAGTCACGCTTTTCAGCTGCAGTCCAGAAGCGTGGGTAGAGAGTGCAGGTCACACATATAAGCTAGTAGCAATGTTGAAGGCAGTAATTAAGTAGACTGTGTGATGAATATTTCTCTGACAAGGAGATGAGTTGGATGATGAATATTAATCCAACATATTGAATAGTGAGAATTCTTGTCTGGAAGGAGGAATAGTGTGAGTTAGATTTATATTTAGAAAAGGAAAAAAGATACGTTGAGTGAATTCTAATACCTATATATACTGTAGTCCTATTCTTCAGTGATGAAAGGGAAAAGAACAACCCCGGAGAGGTCTGGTACAACCAGCAGATAACCTGAACACTAAGATAATATAACTAGAGACTTAGAAATTGTTAGGAAGAAAGAACAAAAGTAGAGACTATAGCACCTGATCATTGAGGGTTGAAGGTAATAAGGTGCAGATTCGATACTGAATGAGAGAGAGTGAGGGAAGGAATAAATATTAAGGAAGACTTTACACATACTGTATAATTATATGATGGACCACGATTGAGAAGGTCAAAGTAGACAGCAACGGTCCACTCATGTGTAAATAAAACAGTATTTCATTTACTATGGCGTCATATCATCACTCGCTGTATGCGTGTGTGTGTCTGTTATAATTATACAGCATGTTATTGCTAACCAAAGAGGCAAAGAACCTGGGCAGGCAGGCAGCAACACAGAAGAATATTGATACCACCACGACGACCGGCCACACCTTATAAGTGTGTTGTTTGTGGAGCAGAATACAGGGAACCACCAGAGACACAATTGAATGTTCCTGAGGCTGAAAACGATCTAGATGTAAATACAGACACTCCACGAAAAGAAGAAATCATCACAGCAATCAAAGGGTTAAAGAACGGAAAAGCTCCTGGCCATGATAACTTAAATGCAGAGTTATTTAAGACAGACCCTGAGCTAGCAGCAGAACTATTAGAACCACTATTTGCACAAGTGTGGAAAACGGGGACAACACCTTCAGAGTCGAACAAAGAAATAATTGTAAAATTGCCCAAGAAGGGAGATCTTGCAGACTGCAATAATTGGAGAGGAATCACTCTTCTCTCAGTTCCAAGCAAAATACTAGGCAGGATAATTATACAGAGAATTTCAAAAGCAGTAGACCACAAACTGAGGAAAGAACAAGCAGGATTTAGAAAGAACAGAAGATGTGTAGATCATATATTCACTCTCAGGAACATTATAGAGCAGTGCTCAGAATGGCAAAGACAGCTGTACATTAACTTCGTTGATTTCGAAAAGGCTTTTGGCAGCATACGTAGGGACAGTTTATGGAAAATACTGAGGGCTTATGGAATTCCAAGCTGCATAGTGTCAATCATAAAAAGCCTCTATGCCAACTTTACGTGTAGTGTTGGGCAGAGCAACCTAACCTTTGAGGTGAAGACAGGAGTACGACAGGGATGCCCCTTATCAACCACTCTATTTTTAACAGTCATAGACTGGGTGATGCGCCAGACAACAGAGAGCAGTCCAAGAGGAATAAGATGGACTACATTTTCTACATTGGAAGATCTGGAATATGCAGATGACATTGCACTACTAGCACATTCACATCAACACATCCAGGAAAAAACGGATAGACTTAATAAGTTTAGCCAACAGGTGGGCTGTAACATCAATTTAAAGAAGTCAGAGGTCATGACGCTCAATGTGAGCAACCCTGAGCCCATATCAGTAAGGAATCAGCAACTGGTACAGACAGACACCTTCACATACCTAGGATGCATAGTAACACCAGACGGCAGGGCAGGCAAAGACATCAACATCAGAATGAATAAGGCAAGACCAGCCTTTTTTAGCCTAAACAACATCTGGAAGTCCTTTCAATACAGCACAAGCACTAAATTAAGATTATATCAGAGCTGTGTGCTTTCTGTGCTTCTCTATGGTGCAGAATGCTGGAGAGTTACAGAGAAGGAAATGTCAAAATTGTCCTCTTTTCACACAACATGCCTAAGAAAAATTCACCGAATCTTTTGGCCGAATACCATCACCAACCAAGATCTGCTTACTCGGAGCAAACAAGAGGACATGCACACCATCATAGCTGGCAGACGCTGGAGCTGGGTTGGCCATGTCCTCAGAAGAGACCCCGATGCCATCACAAGAACAGCTATGCTTTGGACCCCTGAAGGGAAACGAAAGAGGCCGACCAAAAACAACCTGGCGGAGGACTGTGGAGGCTGAGATGCAAAGAATGAACCAGAGTTGGGGCACTGTACGAAGGATGGCCACCGACCGAGCAAAGTGGAATCAATTTGTTGTTGCCCTACAAGACGCCACTAGGCGTGATGGCCACTGACTGCTTTGACGGTCGGCGGCTAAGGATCAAAGAAAAGAAAAGAAAGGGAGGCATCAATGAAGAGTTGGCCACTCAAAAAGCAGCAGCTGGGAGACATTTTCAGGCTATAAATCGAGGATTCCTTGCAAAGAGAGAGGTTGGTAAGAAAACGAAGATGGCTGTATACCACTCCACCTATGTCCCAGTCTTGACATATGGATGCGAGTCATGGGCAATGACTACAATCTACAAAAGCCAGATCCAAACCTCAGAAACGAGGTTTCTGAGGAAATTGGTTGAAGTAACAAGAAGAGACATGGTCCGCAATTGATCAAGGCCTAAAATCCCACCGCTGCAGACCCAAGTAGAAGAGTCCCAACTAAGATGGTTTGCCATGTCTGCAGAATGAGAGAAGATCGGCTACCATGACAAGCATGGGAAACAAAGAGCCAGGGATCCAGACCCCCATGACGAGCCAGATTTCTCTGGGAGGGCAACAATAGACAATCTTTGAAGGCCTGAAGACTAGATTGGAACGAAGCCAGGAGGAAGACAGCCAATAGGATAGTCTGGCACCCTCTCTTCCAAACCTCTACACCTCACGGTAGAAGAAGAATGACTAAATAAGTAAGTAAAAAGACACACAAACCTTATAAGTTTGAGATGTTTTGAATACACTACTCTTTGAAGTGGTTTGGGGAGCCACAGTAGCATAGTGGTTAGTGCACTAGCTTCCTAATTACAACATTTCTGTTAAGTCCAGATGGTCCCCAGTAATATATCGTATGTAGCGCTTTGTTACCTTTCAGCCTTAGTCCCACACCCCTTTACAGTATCTTAAGAAGCCTAACACTCATTTACAGCATCGCAGATAGCCTCACACTCCTTTTCAGTATCTTAAGTAGCCCCACATCCCTTTACAGTATCTTAAGTAGCCTCACACCTCCCATTACGGCATCTTAGGTTGCTCATACTGTTCATTTTTTCCAGGATAGATTAAACTAGTAACTCTGTTCTTGACAGTATATTCAAATTATGTACCATAGTGCTAATCTTTTGACCATTTCGGGAGTTAATATCTTCTTCTCACAGGATCTTGTCTCAACAGAGGGAATTGCACTTATGTGTCTATTTCTTTATTATTTTCGGTAACATGATTTTTATATTGTGTTAATTGATATTGACTGTTGTGAAGTTTTCTTCTTTATGATAAATAAACTTAACAGGAACTTTTAATTACCTGCATTGGTCAGCTCGGCCCAATATCCCTGTTCCATTAATATAGTTTTTCACATTTGTGCGTCAAGTTGTCGTCACTTATCTGTGTGTGTGAATGTGACTGGTTATAGTACATATACTGCTAAAAAAAAAAATTGAAAGGCCATTTACAAATTCATCTGCAGTTTAAAAAAAAATAAAGATACAATTATGAAACTCACATATCATAAACGGTTTTCATTGCACATTACATTGACATTAAAATGAAGAAAAACAAATGATTTCATTACTAAGAAAATCGATGTCAATCGTCTTACCTCCATTTTTGAAAATTCAGAATCATTAAACAAAAGTTAACATGATTCAAAATCGAGTGTGTCCATCATGAGCTTGAATGCATTCACTGCACCTTTGCCTTATTGATAAGACAAGAGTTCTTAGAGTCATTTTTGGGATCGCTTGCCACTCCTGCTCCAGGAAGAGGAACAACTGATTGAGGTAGCACATCCCATACATGTTCTATCGGACTGAGAGCAGGAGAGTAAGCTGGCCAGTCTAAGCGGGTGACTTATTGCTGTTGTAGGAAGTCGTTCACGACCCCAGCTCTATGTGGTCGGGCATTGTCGTCCTGCAGGATAGAATCAGGTCCTGGAGCATGAAGTGCCGTAAGAGCAAGCGGCTATAAGATGTCATTTCTGTAGGCCAAACCATTCAGTGTACCATGCACTCGATACAAGAGTGTTCTGGAGGTCACACTAATTCCGCCCCACACCATTACTGATCCACCGCCATAGCGATCATGTTCAAGGACGTTGGCATCATGATAGCGTTCTCTTGGGCGTCTCCAGACACGATTTCTGCCATCTGTGAAGGATCTGGTGAAACAGGATTCATCTGTGAACAGAACTCTGTTCCATTGATACCTTGTCCAGGTCACATGATTCCGAGCCCAAGCCAGATGAGCTGGAGCCAAGACAGGTAAGATGACAGGTCGCCTTGCATGCAGATCTGCATCTCTCAGTCGGTTTCGTATGGTTTGGTCCCTGACGATTACGTTGGTGGCTGCTTGCAGTTGCGTCCTGATGGCACTGGCAGTGATTGTTCTTTGTCTGAGAGCCAATACAACAACAAATGTGTCTTGCCGTCTTGTGGTAGACCTTAGACGTCATGACTTGCGTTGTTCTGCGACACTGCCGGTTGCATTATAACGATCACGCAGAGTTTGTATGACAGAGTGGGCAACTCCTAATCTCCTAGCAACTTCTCGCAGCCCTACATCATCCTGCAGCCATGCCATCGCTCTCCATCTGTCAACATTGGTCAAGCATCTTCGTTGAGCCATAGCTAAAATGGTAAATGTTACAAACATACCCATTGCCCGTTCCTTCCGAAAAGTGGGTGACATGTGTTCACTATAGTCACGACTTGCAATTGAAAAGCTAATTTCAGCAATGTTATCGACAGGCTTTGCCATAGGAAGCATTTTCAAACATGCATTATTTCCCTTTCCACCACGTACATTTGATTGACCTTGGAGGTACACACACGTAACACAGATTTGATTTATTGTCAGATTAACAAACATTGTTTAAGCATGCAAAAAAATGCAGCAAAACTTTTTTGGCTGAGTGTTCAAATTTTAAAAAAAACAGCTTAGTTGAAATGACCTAAAAATTGAAAAGTGGCCTTTAACTTTTTTTGAGCAGTATATGTTGATATATATTAAGGTAAACTGTCTGATAAACAAATCACAGTCGTAAAAGATAGGCTGGACTAGAGTATATTCTTAATCCAGGGACAGACTCTACCTTTTTCACCATTTCACTCGTGAAATCTATTTCTTTACCTTTATCTCTCACTGAGTTACCACCTGTTCTAGTTCTATTTGGACAGGACCAGAATCTATTTTAATTACCTATCTAAAAATTACGACATGCAGATCATATATTCACCTTCGGCAACATTATAGAGCAGTGCTCAGAATGGCAGAGACAGATATACATTAACTTTGTTAATTCTGAAAAGGCTTTTGACAGCATACACAGGGACAGCTTCTCGTCTTAGGATTCATGACAGCTCTTTGGGCAAGCCTGTATTCTACATGCTCCCTAAAATTCATTAGATCGAAAACCCTGGCAGACCTATTGTCTCAGCTTTTCCTGTCCTACTGCACACATTTCTGACTTCCTCGATAGCATTTTCCAGCCTATCGTTGAGAATCTTCCCTCCTTTGTCAAAGACACCAATCATGCTCTTACAACTTTCTCCTCTATCCGACTCTCAGCAGACCGCTCCTACCGTCTTTTCTTGTTAGACGTCTGTTCTCTGTATACCTCTATTCCCCACTCTGATGGTCTCCGAGCTCTTCGGTTTTTTCTTGACCAACGCACTTGCCCTTCTATATCCACTGTCACTCTTCTCCGTCTTGCTGAACTGGTCCTTCAACTGAATTCCTTTGAATTCAATGGTCAGTTTTTTGACCAAATTAGTGGTGTTGCCATGGGAACGAAGATGGGTCCTAGCTATGCCTGCGTGTTCATGGGCCATATGGAGCATCAGATATGGCAACAATACTCCGGTCTTTTCCCCGGGTTTTACTGCAGATATATCGATGATGGCATAGGTCTCACAGATATGTCTGAGACTGATTTATATCGCTTCATCGACTTTGTCAACCACTTTCACCCCACCATCAAGTTCACCTCCCTCGTCTCCACAGTATCTGTCAACTTCCTTGACATTACTATTTCTATCATGCCCTCCGGCCTTAATACCTCAGTATACTACAAGCCGACAGATGCCCACAGCTATTTCCTGTATACCTCTTCTCATCCTCGGGCCTGTCGTGACTCCCTTCCTTTTTCACAATTTCTCCGCCTCCGCCGTTTGTGCCAAAACGACGATGACTTCCACTTCCGAGCAAATGAGATGTTGGATTTCTTCCGTAGCAGACTTTATCCGGAATATGTTCTCACCTCTGCTCTCCAACGTGTGCTCCCCATCTCTCGTCAGGAGGCCCTCATACCTCACTATAAATCCACTTCAGATAGAGTCAAATTAATCTTGACCCATCACCTTCACAGCACTGCTGTCAAACAGATCCTTTTCCGCCACCTCCCTATCCTCCAAGCAGAGCCTGCATCCCAAGAAGTATTCGGTGAAGCAACTTTGGTGGGATATAGACGCGACAAGAACTTGAAGGATCTTCTTGTTCACAGCCGTCTCCCAAAGGAGAATGCCACTCACTTTGGCACACTACCCTGTGGTCGGACATGATGCAACACGTGCAAGTATGTCATCTCAACCCAGAAGGTGTCCTTTCCTAAGGCTACGTACACCATCACTAGTAGCTTCACGTGTGAATCGCGTAATGTCATTTATACGATCATATGTAAACGTTGCTGCAAAACCTATATTGGCCAAACAGGCAAACGACTTGGGGACACATTCAGCCAGCACTTAAATGACATCTCTCAGCAAAAGTCCACACCAGTTGCCACACACTTCAATAGTCCTGACCACCAGGGTCCCATCGACATCCAGGTCACTGCGATTCGATCCTGCTCCTCTGACCCTGCCAGCCGAGAACAGCTTGAGAACCGTCTTATCCACCGCATGGGGTGTCTAAGACCAGCCGGTCTCAACACTTTCCACACCTTTGTCTGAGGTCACCCTTTCCTCTCTTGCTCTATTTGGACGCTTTCCACTCTTATCCTATTCTTCTATTTTTATGCCATCCTCCATAATATGTATGGATGTACACGTTTTCTAATTTGTCTTGATTTTTTATTTCATATTCATTTCTTCTTCTTCCGTCCTTAGCCACCGACCGTCAAAGCAGTCAGTGGCCATTACGCCTAGTGGCGTCTTAGGGCAACAGCAGATAGGTTTTCTTTGCCATTGTTTCCCATCACGCCTATTGGCGTCTTTAGGGCAACGGCAAATCAATCCATTTGCTGTTGTTTCCGTAATCGAAGTGACTGGCAAACGGGTGATCAGCCCGTTGGTCATATTCATTTATCTCCTACTTATTCTGTCCTCTTCTATTTCCAGTCCCCACTTTTATTATATTTGGGTAGTTTTCTGTTCAGTTTCGTTTTTTAGTTTTTAGTTTCTTAGTATGTATTGTGTACATCCGGGGTCAGAAGTCACTTCCTTTTCAGCCATGCGTCGCCTTCAGGGAAGTAGCTAGGTTTTATTTTTATTTATTTTTATATTTCTTTAAGTTCTTATGTCTCCTATCTAGCCTTCACTTTCTTTCTTTTCCTGACGAAGGCCTTGTGGCTGTAACGTAGACTACTTTCTTTGTCTTTGTCCTCGTAAGACGAATCACCTTTTTTCGATTTTTTTCAAACCCACCATGTATTATTACAATATTTTCTATATAAGGCTATGTAAAAAAAACTATTGCTGTCTAGTCCTTTACAAAAGAAAACTGCTTGTTTACTCTCAGTTTCAGTTTTCGAAGAATCTTCCCAGAATTGCCTTTTTTAGATTTTTAGCCACTGCATGCATGCTAGTATGCTACTTATTTTATTACACTTCTAACAGAGAATGGCATCATCTTCAAGAAGAGCATGTTTTCTTTCACCGCATTTATTTTGTTATATTTGTAGAGAGTACACTTTCAAAGAAGAACATAGGAAGCATATTACTGTTTTTGTGAAATAGGCATACTTTGCTTACTTTAAAGTAAAACTAGGTGACCAGGAGAAGTCTTGGGCTCCTCATATTGTTTGCAAAACATGTGTTGAACACCTGCGACAGTGGACTTGTGGGAAAAGAAAATGTTTAAAATTTGGAATTCCAATGGTTTGGAGAAAGCCCAAGAACCACTATGATGACTGTTATTTCTGTGTTGTGAATATTAATGGAATTAATGGAAAAAATCACAAAAAGTGGAAATATCCATATTTAGATTCTGCTAGGCGACCTGTTCCACACGGAGATGACATACCAATTCCAAATTTCAGTCAGATTTCGGATTCCCTGCTAGAAGATGAGACAGCAGTGGCATGTGGAACGACAAGTGACAGTGATAGTGATTTCGAAGATGATTTTTCAGATGCTCAACGCTTTGACCAGCTTGAACTAAATCAGTGTTTCTCAACCCTGATAGTAGCAACGCCCCCTTTTGACAACTAATATTTTAAAAAAGCCCCCCACCCTTTTAACACCCCCTTGCTCTTTATCGTCCACACCCACACACACACACATACACACACACACACTCACACATATATATATATACATATATTCCACCATACTTTTAAAAAAGCAATGCAGTTAATGAGTTATCTTTTCTTATAAAAAGAGAAAGCACATTTATAAAAGCATAGTGGAGCCGCGCTGGCGTAGTGGTTACAACACCGCTCTGGCGACCGGGTGATACAGGATCAAACCCGGGCGACGGCATTTGAGGATTTTTCGTCGACCGGGATTTGGACTGGATTGACTCGAGACCTGGCGAGGACATTTGAAGGAGTGTCGTCGACCAGGGACTGGCGGCTCCTGAGCCGACCCAGCTGCAATGGGTACCTCCGAAATTGGCGAGTATTTGCCTGAATGGCGAGGGACACCTGTCTCTGTACAAGAAATAAAGGGATACTCACGTAAAATCAATGTCAGGTTAGACATAAATAATAACCTTAGATTTCGCCTCGAGTATTAGCGGGCGTACGAAAAAAAAAAAAGCATAGACTAGTTATATTAAATATGTGTTTAAGTAGGGAATTATATACACCACAAGTTCATTTTTTAGCAGGGACGCGTGATTGTGCGGGGAATGTTTTGGGAGGGAGTTGTGCTGTGGAAGTGGACAGAGTAGGGAAGGGGCTGTGATGTGTTCACGGGTTAGTCAACGTTTGACGGGAATGTGTTTCCAGAAGAAAATATTATTCTAGAGTGGAGTGAGAAGGTTAGCTTGGGTGTGTCGAGAGGCTAACGAATGTTTCGAGTGTTGAAGGTACAAAAATCTCCACCTACTGTCTCCTGACAATGGTAACATCCCAGGTACTAAAATTTTGCGTTTGGAATCCTTGAAACACTCCATGGTATGAATCAAGGAACAGATTTAGTTTGAACTGGTCTAATAAATCAAGGAACAGAGTTAGTTTGATCTGATCTAATGAATCAAGGAACAGAGTTAGTTTGATCTGGTCTAATGAACCAAGGCACAGAGTTAGTTTGATCTGGTCTAATGAATCAAGGCACAGAGTTAGTTTGATCTGGTCTAATGAATCAAGGCACAGAGGTAGTTTGAACTGGTCTAATGAATCAAGGCACAGAGTTAGTTTGAACTGGTCTAATGAATCAAGGCACAGAGGTAGTTTGAACTGGTCTAATGAATCAAGGCACAGAGTTAGTTTGATCTGGTCTAATGAATCAAGGCACAGAGTTAGTTTGATCTGGTCTAATGAATCAAGGAACAGAGTTAGTTTGAACTGGTCTAATGAATCAAGGAACAGAGTTAGTTTGATCTGGTCTAATGAATCAAGGAACAGAGTTAGTTTGATCTGGTCTAATGTATCAAGGTACAGAGTTAGTTTGATCTGGTCTAATGAATCAAGGCACAGAGTTAGTTTATCTGGTCTAATGAATCAAGGCACAGAGTTAGTTTGAACTGGTCTAATGAATCAAGGCACAGTGTTAGTTTGGTCTGGTCTAATGAATCAAGGAACAGAGTTAGTTTGAACTGGTCTAATGAACCAAGTCACAGAGTTAGTTTGATCTGGTCTAATGAATTAAGGAACAGAGTTAGTTTGATCTGGTCTAATGAATCAAGGAACAGAGTTAGTTTGAACTAGTCTAATAAATCAAGGAACAGAGTTAGTTTGATCTGGTCTAATGAATCAAGGAACAGAGTTAGTTTGAACTGGTCTAATGAATCAAGGAACAGAGTTTGATCTGGTCTAATGAATCAAGGAACAGAGTTAGTTTGATCTGGTCTAATGAACCAAGGCACAGAGTTAGTTTGAACTGGTCTAATGAATCAAGGAACAGAGTTAGTTTGATCTGGTCTAATGAATCAAGGAACAGAGTTAGTTTGAACTGGTCTAATGAATCAAGGAACAGAGTTAGTTTGATCTGGTCTAATGAATCAAGGAACCGAGTTAGTTTGATCTGGTCTAATGAATCAAGGAACAGAGTTAGTTTAAACTGATCTAATGAACCAAGGCACAGAGTTAGTTTGATCTGGTCTAATGAATCAAGGAACAGAGTTAGTTTGATCTGGTCTAATGAATCAAGGAACAGACTTAGTTTGAACTGGTCTAATGAACCAAGGCACAGAGTTAGTTTGATCTGGTCTAATGAATCAAGGAACAGAGTTAGTTTGAACTTGTCTAATGAACCAAGGCACAGAGTTAGTTTGATCTGGTCTAATGAATCAAGGAATAGAGTTAGTTTGAACTGGTCTAATGAATCAAGGAACAGAGTTAGTTTGATCTGGTCTAATGTATCAAGGTACAGAGTTAGTTTGATCTGGTCTAATGTATCAAGGTACAGAGTTA
Organism: Oreohelix idahoensis; assembly: GCA_024509875.1. Classification (NCBI taxonomy): domain Eukaryota; kingdom Metazoa; phylum Mollusca; class Gastropoda; order Stylommatophora; family Oreohelicidae; genus Oreohelix; species Oreohelix idahoensis. Next base: position 207,012 of record JAMPIV010013945.1, on the reverse strand, counting down.
GTTTGATCTGGTCTAATGAATCAAGGCACAAGAGTTAGTTTGATCTGGTCTAATGAATCAAGGTACAGAGTTAGTTTGATCTGGTCTAATGTATCAAGGTACAGAGTTAGTTTGATCTGGTCTAATGAATCAAGGCACAGAGTTAGTTTGATCTGGTCTAATGAATCAAGGCACAGAGTTAGTTTGAACTGGTCTAATGAATCAAGGAACAGAGTTAGTTTGAACTGGTCTAATGAACCAAGTCACAGAGTTAGTTTGATCTGGTCTAATGAATCAAGGAACAGTTAGTTTGAACTGGTCTAATGAATCAAGGCACAGAGTTAGTTTGAACTGGTCTAATGAACCAAGTCACAGAGTTAGTTTGATCTGGTCTAATGAATCAAGGAACAGTTAGTTTGAACTGGTCTAATGAATCAAGGCACAGTGTTAGTTTGGTCTGGTCTAATGAATCAAGGAACAGAGTTAGTTTGAACTGGTCTAATGAACCAAGTCACAGAGTTAGTTTGATCTGGTCTAATGAATCAAGGAACAGTTAGTTTGAACTGGTCTAATGAATCAAGGCACAGAGTTAGTTTGAACTGGTCTAATGAATCAAGAAACAGAGTTAGTTTGGTCTGGTCTAATGAATCAAGGAACAGAGTTAGTTTGAACTGGTCTAATGAATCAAGGAACAGAGTTAGTTTGATCTGGTCTAATGAATCAAGGAACAGAGTTAGTTTGATCTGGTCTAATGAACCAAGGCACAGATTTAGTTTGAACTGGTCTAATGAATCAAGGAACAGAGTTAGTTTGATCTGGTCTAATAAATCAAGGAACAGAGTTAGTTTGATCTGGTCTAATGAATCAAGGAACAGACTTAGTTTGAACTGATCTAATGAACCAAGGCACAGAGTTAGTTTGATCTGGTCTAATGAATCAAGGAAAAAAGTTAGTTTGAACTCGTCTAATGAATCAAGGAACAGAGTTAGTTTGAACTGGTCTAATGAATCAAGGCACAGAGTTAGTTTGATCTGGTCTAATGAATCAAGGAACAGAGTTAGTTTGAACTGGTCTAATGAATCAAGGAACAGAGTTAGTTTGATCTGGTCTAATGAATCAAGGAACAGAGTTAGTTTGATCTGGTCTAATGAATCAAGGATCAGAGTTAGTTTGATCTGGTCTAATGAATCAAGGCACAGAGTTAGTTTGATCTGGTCTAATGAATCAAGGCACAGAGTTAGTTTGATCTGGTCTTATGAATCAAGGCACAGTATTAGTTTGAACTGGTCTAATGAATCAAGGAGCAGAGTTAGTTTGAACTGGTCTAATGAATCAAGAAACAGAGTTAGTTTGAACTGGTTTAATGAATCAAGGAACAGAGTTAGTTTAAAGTGGTTTAATGAATCAAGGAACAGAGTTAGTTTGAACTGGTCTAATGAATCAAGGAACAGAGTTAGTTTGAACTGGTCTAATGAATCAAGGAACTGTCTGAATTCCTCAATGTTTTTATCAACTTGTTCTTTCCATGTTTCCTTTTGGTTCTGGACTTCAAATATTTCATTTTGTTCTTGTACTTTTTCTTGGCTTTTAATTTGTATTCTTGATCTGTTTCTCTCTATCAGCTCTTCTTGTTCTGCTTTTTGTTTAGTTATTTTGGTGATATCTTGTTTCATTTCTTGTTGGGCTTTTTTGATGCATTCTAATATTTCCTCTGCTTTTTAAATCGCCCTTTCTATCTCTCTTGTGTTTTTTCCCTTCTGCTGTGTTGATGTAGCTTCCTTTGTTTCCTTTGTGTGCATAGATGACCTTATTTGATGTTAGGCATTTTGTGGGTCTATTTGAGAGTTTAAGGGGGTTCTTTCTGCCTTCTGTTGTTCTAGTGCAATTTTAAATGGTATATTTTGTTCTGCCAACTGTTTCAGTGCTCTTTTCGCTGCTTGGTAAACTGGGTAACCAACATATCTTGCGCTGTGATTGCCTTGACAATTTGCCCATTTTTCTGTTTCTGTTGGCACTTTTGTAGTTAGTGTCTTCCTTGGCTTTTATACATTGGTCATATGAGTGTTTTCCTGCACAGTATCTGCAGATGGGGTATCTTCTACAAGTGGAACCTGTATGTCCAATTAATTGACATTTTTAGCATTGAATAACGGGGGGGGGGGGGGGGGGGGGGGGGGGGGGGGGGGGTTGTTGTAGAGCTCTGTGTGTTTTGATTTGCCTTTGATCTTCAGATGTTTAGGAATTTCTTTACGCTCTATAGTTACTATTATTACCGGGGTATTTATTTTGTTTTTCTGGATTCTTTGTATTTTTGTTATTTTTGTACCTGAATATTCCTTGGCTATCATGTCCAGTATTTTGTCTTCAGTGAGACTGATATCTATACTTTTTGTCGTGGTTGAGTTAGAGTGTAGAGTATTTGTCGAGTTGGACAATAGTAGTGAAATCGACAAGGGATAGTGGACTGACAGAGTTATAGATTACACATAGTTAAAGTGTAATAGGAGATGGACTTGAGACAAACCTGGAGCAACTTTATTAAGTTATCACTCTCTCCAAGAGTTATCTACCCTTTCAAGATGGAGGTGAAATTCTTTTCTCACCTTAGACGCCGAAAGAAAAACATCAGGAATGTGTATATTTCGATGGATATCATCATGTAATGTTAAATATAGAATAAAAGATACATCAGAGTATCTAGTGGTGTAGGTATTTTCCAAAAACCGACCTCCAAACCCTCGAATCGGTCGGTTGGATAGGAGGGTTGATCAGAGATTTAACAAGTCACTATCGTAAAACAAGCGATTGTTTTCGAAACAGAACCAGGCTCGACAGTGAACATGACTCATTCTAATATCTTAGGGGCTAAGGAGATTTCCAAAATTGGATACTGGAATGTAAGAACTATGTATCAAGACGGAAAAACGGAAGAAGTAATCAAAGAAATGGACATTTATAAGTTGGACATATTGGGTATCAGTGAGTGTAGATGGACGGGGAAGGGCATAAAATATATTTCAGAAGAAAAAAAGCAAATTATATACTCTGGTAGTAATGATAATCGTCACACAGAGGGAGTAGCAATCTTAATGACACAGAAAGCAGCAGCATCGCTCATCAGCTGGGTACCTATTAATGAAAGGCTAATATTAGCTAGATTTCAAACAAGATTTTTCAAGCTCTCAATTGTACAATGTTATGCACCAACTAACGACGCTCTTGATATCACAAAAGATGACTTTTATGAAGCACTTCTAAGTAGTATCAACACAATACCCAAGCATGACATAATAGTAGTCATGTGTGATTTTAACGCCAAAGTAGGTGATAACAACGATGGAGTACAAAGACATCTCGGTACTCATGGTATAGGCTATTGTTACGTACATTTATTACCTAAGGGGGTAGTCTTCGGTCCTGCCAAATGTACGCACCAGTCTTAATATAGTTATATTATTTGTGCGTTCGATTGATTCACGCACTGACGTGCACAATGCAGTGTGAGTTGCTTTGGACGCACGGGTAACCTAGTTTAGGGATTGTGACGTGATGTTTTGAACGGGGCAGTACGGACCATGTTTATGGCCGTGGAATTTTTCTTGTATTCGTGGCAAGTTGGTGGAAGCCATTAGTTCTGTTGATATAGATATTGGTCTTCATGTCGAAGCCAATTGTGGAAGTATCATGTAAGTGTCGCCCCATTTCATATTGAATGTTTATTGATTTTAATTGAAGTATCAGGCCGCTCCTAGTTATGGTCTAGCGGGAATCCATCGTAGTATGTCATTCCTAGAATGGACTAACGGAGTCGATTGCCTTGTTTGAATTACCGTAGAGGGAGGATACCTACGAGGATACGAAGTTAAATTGATTTTGTATGCTTCTCATGTTTTAATATGCCGTTTCGTCAATGCCAAAGTCATGGCATGGATTTTGGGAGAGGTTAGTCAACAGAAGACTCTAACCTGATTGTATTGCCGTGTATAACTTTATCTGGATTATATATATGCTACATTAGTATTGTATGAAGAAAGTCTGGGAATTTTACGGGTATGATATCAAAGATTGATCCTCGAACATGAATCCGTTTACCACGATAGACGTCCTTGGAAGAAGGTCAACGGACTTCATCGTAAATATATATTAGCGGAGAACAGAAGTAATCCTCAACTCACTCGGATAGAAGAGGAATTGATTATTGAAGAATCTCCAAGAATTTAAGAGTATGATCAGCAACTTTAAAGTATGACATTTGCATCTGTAATCTGTAACCATGATCGTCTTGTGTATTCCCGTCTGTATCGTGTCAATAAATAACATGTACTTTCACCAACGACTTGCGTGCAGTCCTGAATTGGAGAATTGACTATTGCTTGTTGGAGTTCAACTTAAGAACACTTCTCAGATATTTTCATTGAGAAAACCATTCGCGTATTTTAAGCTAGCATAGACCAGTGACACCATACACTAGCTTACAACTACCTCTTGACTATGAGTATGAACGACCCAACAGTAAATGGTATGCCAGTGTGGTCTGGAATTCATTTCACAGGAACGTACTCAATCAAATTATCGTTTGAAAAGAAGATTTGTACTTTCAAGGCGACATCATCTCAAATTTGGATCCTAGCGTGATAATGAATCAAAATCAACTCAATTGTTCAAGGTCATCAATCAACCTCCACGTCAAGTTGTACAGTGACTGACTGCCTTGGGATCACCTATTCGCCATTATTACGTGCGAGCTGGTGTTATATACGCAGAGCGAAGTATTTATCCTCAGACGTACATCCACGGAGACGAGGCACATTGTTTTTTTTTTCGGCACACGCGAGATGAGTATAACGTGTTTTCGTTATCCATTTTATTACGTTTAGATGTGCCTTCTATACTAATGTCCATATTTATATTTTCCATGTTATATGTTATATGTTGTGCATTCTTCGTGGGAGGTAGGGAGGTTGATCTGACGAACGAGATCCATCTCGAAGCCAATTCGGGCTCTTCGTCAGACGTTCTGTAGGGCTCAACTTGTAAGTTTCAATTGAGCGATAATTCCGGTTCAAGGCTAGAAACCTTGCCGAAGTTCCGATCGCTAATTGTTCCTTATAATAGTATCTGTTTAGCTGTTCCGTCAAGTTTTAATTGTTGTTCTCGTAGTTATTTTTACTCGTATTTAGTTTTATGATGAATTTTGTTTGTATTATGCGTCCGTCTCACCTTTCCTGTCGTTCAGTTTTTTTTACAAAACCTATGTTTTTACACTGTGTTGTCAATTGTTCTGTTGAATATCTGGTCGTAGTTATCATCGTAAATTTTTACGATATTCTATTTTAGTTACACATTTCTATTTTGGTTGATTTCTACGATTGTGTTCACTCGTCTTTGATTATCGTGTCTTGTCGGTAATGTTTCTATTGTCTTTCACGTTGTTGCTTACATGACATTTCATTACATAAATTACTATATTGATTATTGATATATTTCATAACTATATGATAACAAAAGATACCGTTCTAGGACAGGAACGACGTACACTTGGCAAAGTAACAAGGTTAATTAATTTACATTGATTAATTATCATTTTATAAATCAAGAGTATTGTGACTACTTATAAAGCATAATGTATTCACTAGATTATTTCATTAAGCAAGCAAAAGCTCTTCAGATGGCTCCTGATGAAGCAAAAGCATTTGCACTTGCAGAATATAGGAAAGCTCAAGAAATAGAAGCCGAACAGAGAAAGTTAGAAACTTTAAGACTAGAAAAACTTCAATTTGAGGCAGATCAAAAACGGATTGAATCTGAGGAAAATGAGAAAAAAATGAGATTAATTGCTGAGGAGAATGAGAAAAAAATGAGAGATTAACTGCTGAGGAGGGATGAAAAGAAGAGGAAATTTATAGCTGAGGAAGAGGAGAAAAAAATGAGATTAGCCGCTGAATTCGAAGAGAAACGATTTCAGCGAGAGGCAGAACAGAAGCAAAGGGAGGCTGAAGAAAGACTTAAGATTGAAGAGAAACGATTTCAGCGAGAGGCAGAACAGAAGCAAAAGGAGGCTGAAGAAAGACTTAAAATTGAGATGGAAGTTAAACAAAAGGAAATGGAAGTTAAACAGAAGGAAATAGAAAATAAACAAAAAGAAATGGAAGAAAGAAGATTAATAGCTGAACAAAACACAAAACGACTTCAGCTTGAGATGGAAGAGAATGATAGAAAACGACAGCATGAACTGAAATTAGCAGAGTCAGAATATGAGAGACTTAGGTTAACTCAGGAAGCTAATTCTCAGAGAACTTTTGAAAGCCAAACTTCATCCAGACATGATCATTTTAAGGAAATTAACCTTAAATTACCTAAATTTAATCCCCCGTCGGATGACGTAATATTTTTCCTAGATAGATTTGAGGCCACTTGTAGGTCTTACAACGTGGATAAAACACTGTATTGCACATATTTATCCAGGTTACTTACTGGGGATGCTTTAGCAGTTTATCATACTACCAGTATTAATGAGAAGAATGATTATAATGCTCTTAGAGCCGCACTTCTGAAGAAATTTCAAATGACAGAAGATGAATACCGATTAAGATTCGTACATTGCTACCGCAATCAAGCAGAAATTTCAGTGATTTTCTGTCACAAATACGACTACCCCTAGAAAGATGGATCGAATTATCCAAAATTGAAAAGTCGTATGAAGGTCTCTTCGATTTACTGATGCGCGATAAGGTACTATCGTCTGTAAATCCTACATTTCTCGCATTTTTACACGAACGGAAACCTTTATCAATGAAAGATTTAGAAGAACATGCAAAAAATTTTTGCACTGCTCACCCACCATGGATCTAAGTAATGCGCAGATTAAGAATGAATTGCCTGTTGCTTTTGCAGCACAACAAAACAATTTTTCACGAAATCGTTCCTTTAGTGCTGACAGGTATGTCAATAAGGGAAATAATTACAATTTTAACAATGATAACTTTTACAAAGGGAAGCAATTTCAACAATCTGCTCCATTTAATGTTTCTTGGAACCAAGCTCACAGATCGCGAGATTTTGGTAACAATAATTTTAAAAATAATCAAGGACATTATAATAAACAAAACTGGAGATCAAGATCTCAGGGTCCGCAAAACAGACAAGGTTCTTGGAATAAAATTTTTAAGAACATCATAACTTTAATTATACAAATTATCGGACTCATCCAAATTTTAACTCAAGCAGAAACGACAATTATGGCAATTTTAATGCAAATAATCAAAATCGATCGCGTCGCAGAGATAGATCGTCGAGTAATACGGGTAGACATTCTAATGTCTCTTTAATTGAGACACAGGCTAACATTGAACAGGGTAAAGTAGCTGAAACTCACAATGCTATGTCTTGTTCTCTTGATTGTACCCAGGTGAAAGACTGTCCAGAATGCTCGACTCTTTTCCAGCCTAAGGCGATCACGACGCTGCGTTGCGGACATACCTTGCCTAGTCTACCTGCAGTCTGTACGGCCACTGCTGCGTCAGTACACCAGGGACAGGGCTCTCTTAAGTTTAACAAGGGATTTGTCAACAACATTTCATGCTCTCTCCTATTTGACTCAGGTTGTAGCACTGTGGGCGTCCGGACTTCGCTGATCAACCCAAGTTGTGCCACGGGCAGGGTTGTCAAGTGTGTGACTTTTGGTGGCACCGTTGAAACATTTCCCACTGCTATTATTGACCTTAATACACCATTTTTTTCAGGAAAGATCCAAGCATGTCTCCTTCCGAATCCAATTTGTGATTTAATACTTGGTCGCATACATGGTATTAAAGAGTGTACACCACAGCAAATAGCTGAATGGGAAGAGCGACATATTCAAACTGCAAATGCAGTAGTGACTAGAGCGCAAGCTACTAATATGTCGCATGATACACCTATTGAACCTACAGTTCATACCACTTGTGATGATGATGCTCCTATTTCACGGGAGTTGTTTGCAACATTGCAAAAGAATGATGATTCATAAAAAAAAATTTTTCAGTATGTGAACAAAAAGAATACCAGCAACAAACTTGCAAAATCTAGACATGACTTTATACTTAAAAATGGGATTTTGGTTAGAGTAATACGGGAAAAGGATTCATCATTATGTTATCAGATCTTAGTCCCATCCTCTATGAGATCTCGTATATTACGACATGCGCATGACTCGCAATGTGCGGGCCATATGGGTTTTTCGCGTACCAAATCCAGAGTGCTTTCGGCATTCTACTGGCCAGGCGTCCATAGGGACATCACTCTCTATTGTCGGTCCTGTTTGATATGTCAGGAAGTTAAGGTACGGGGTCCATTTCATGCGGCTCCTATTCAAGCTGCGGACATCCCGATTAGACCATTTGATAAAATGGCCATAGACATTATTGGTCCGATGCTTCCATCTGCTAGAGGGCATACGCATATCCTTACGTGCATTGATATGTGCACTCGTTGGCCTGAGGCCATCCCTCTCAAGAACACTTCATCTGCCAGTGTAGCAGAGGCATTGATGTTAATCTTCTCACGCATTGGTTTTCCACGGAAAATCTTGTCGGATCATGGGGTTCAGTTCATTTCTGAATCCATGTCTCAAGTTATGAAGACATTAGGTATAGACAGATCTCTTAGTTCTATTTATCATCCGATGTCAAATGGGTTAATTGAGCGTCTCAATAGGACACTCAAGCAGTTGTTGGGTAAGATGACCCAAGACCATCCCCAAGACTGGGATCGGGTCATACCCGCTGCTCTGTTCGCGTATCGCGAAGTACAAAATCAAGCCACGGGGTTTTCTCCATTCCAGCTTGTTTTTGGCATGCAACCACGCGGTCCGATGTCGTTAATCCACGACTTATTGGTTGACGAGAATATTGAAGAGGAAACTCAATCCTCTTATGAGTATGTGATCTCTCTGAGAAAGAGAATCATAGATGCTTGTAGACTAGCTACTGCATCATCCGAACAAGCCAAAGAAAAAGCTCGTCTATTTGCAAACAAGTATAGACGTCTTCGCCAGCTTATTCCTGGTGACGAAGCTTTTGTATTACTCCCTGCGCATAACAATCGTCTTTTAATTACCTGGAGAGGTCCTTTCAGGATCATCTCAAGAATATCCGATGTCGACTACATCGTTGATGTTAATGGTAAACATAAAACCTTCCACATTAACATGTTGAAGGAGTATTACTCACGTCCTGATTATCTACAGTCAGTGTTTCAGGCAACTGACGATCCTACACCTCCTATTCAACACTATTCTAGTTTGTCAGTCATCCAAGAAGAAGAATCTTCTTTCGATGATGTACAACTACCAATACCAGTTGTACCACTCCATTCCACTGAGAAATGGAATGATGTTACGATCTCATCTACTCTTTCGGCTGATCAACGTCAGCAAGTCTCTAATATTCTACACTCGTATGAGGATGTCCTCACTGACATCCCAGGTCATACGTCAGTCATCCAACATGACATTATTCTGACTGACGATACGCCTATTCGAGTTCGCCCATATCCTATTCCTTTACACTTTCGTGATAAGGTTGATAAGGAATTGGATGAGATGCTTCAATTAAATATAATTGAACCATCTTCATCACCATATTCTTCTTCTATGGTAATCATTAGGAAGAAGGACAACAATATACGTCTTTGCGTAGATTACAGGAAATTAAACAAAGTTACAAAATTCGATGCGGAACCGTTACCTCTTTTAGACGACTTATTGGAGAAATTATCTCATGCCACATTCTTTTCGAAATTTGACCTTTCAAAGGGCTATTGGCAAGTGCCACTCACTCCTAAAGCAAAGCCATTCACCGCTTTCTCGACGCCACGGGGTCTTTTTCAATGGAATTTTATGCCATTCGGATTAATGAATGCGCCAGCTACCTTTGTACGCATGATGCGCCGCATATTGTCTCATCGTCCCGATGTCATTACTTATATAGATGACATCTGTCTTTTCAGTGACTCTTGGGATGAACATATTCATGGATTAAAAGCTTTACTTTCTACCTTACGGGATTATAACTTAACAGCGAAACCTTCAAAGGCTTTTGTCGGTTTTCATGACATCTCATTTCTGGGTCACCGCATAGGTCATGGTTTCATGTATACAGAAGACAGTAACGTCTCTAAAATTTTAAACATCTCGGCACCTAAGACAAAAAAACAAGTTAGGTCGCTTTTAGGACTAATACAGTTCTATTCAAAATTCATCCCTCATTTGTCTACTATAACTGCACCTTTTTCGTCTCTACTGAAGAAAGGCACATCTAATGTAATAAAGTGGTCGCAGGATCACCAAACGGCGTTAGACTATATAAAACGATTTTTTTCAAATGAACCTTTTTTGAGGTTGCCTAACAAAAATCTCACTTTCATCCTTCGCAGTGATGCAAGTTCTTACGCTATTGCTGCAGTTTTGATGCAGGAATATAACGGCATCTTATTTCCGGTGATGTACGTGTCTAGAAAACTTACGGAGAGCGAACTCAAATACTCCGTTCTCGATAAAGAACTCCTCGCATTTGTGTGGGCAATCACAAAACTGGAACGTTACCTACTCGGCTCACACTTTGTGGTGGAATCTGATCAAAAAGCTCTTACCGCACTGAACACGAAGAATGTTAAATCATCGAAGTCAGCGCGTTACGCTATAGCGCTTCAACCATTCAATTTTGAAATACGAGCTATTCCTGGAGTGAAGAATGTGTTCGCAGACTGTTTGTCTAGATGCCCAAACGAACTTGTCGAAACTAAACCACTTCCAGATGTTGAAACATCCTCACCGATAACATGAATAACTTTGTACAGTATCATTGATTGTACATCTATAAAGACTGTTTATATAACTGAATTATTCGTATAAGTATAACTTTCATGATATACTTACTTATAGATTATAACATTACTTCTTGTGTAGTAACGTTTTATTAAAACGGGAACAGTGGTATTAGAGTAACTTTTTATGAGTATGGAAACATTGTTAAGAGCGACAAATATACATTTGTTATTCCTATGGAACATATTACACTACATATCGTGTTCGAGAATATATTTTATCGTGGATGGAACATTGAGAACATCGTCTCGTCGATTACTAACTAGTTGTAACTGAACATTGACATATTGATAGTGATATTGGAATTACTTAGAATATATTAGTAAATGGTTATTTGTTAGTAACTAAGAAATATATATAAATTAGAATAATTCAATTTAATCTATTTAATTGATTATGGATCACACACATACTAACTTTCTTAGTTGTCACGTAATACCTGCATTCACGGGTCTTAGTTATGATATCTCACTGTTAGATCACTAGTCAACCATACTAGTGTTAGAAAACGTTAAGGGTGTTGATTCCTAAAGTGTTTAATTTTGCATTGCTTCATTTTTGCACATTGTATTTTCAATTTTTCTGTTTTATTGATTCTCTTGTCATTGATTATCATCAGTGTTGCTGTTCATTTTCATTTTTGAAAATCATATGTTTCAAATTTTTTTTTTTTTGAAAACTTAGTTGAATTTTATTATCATCTTTTTTTTTTTTTGTTTTTTTCATTTTTCATTTTCAACTTGTTTTTACTTCGAATATTACCACATCGTTCCAAAGTAGGTCGATCGTGGATGTGTGCTTTAATGCATACTATCATTTAGTTATATTGATTTCGTTTAATATTCTTTTCTTAATATGATATAACTTTATGCATTTCATATCTTGTGGTAGTTTTGACTCACCTCTCTCGGGTACTAAGTTCAAAAAAAAATTAATAGAATTAATTTTTTTAAGGGGAGGTAATAAGGGAGCTGTTACGTACATTTATTACCTAAGGGGGTAGTCTTCGGTCCTGCCAAATGTACGCACCAGTCTTAATATAGTTATATTATTTGTGCGTTCGATTGATTCACGCACTGACGTGCACAATGCAGTGTGAGTTGCTTTGGACGCACGGGTAACCTAGTTTAGGGATTGTGACGTCATGTTTTGAACGGGGCAGTACGGACCATGTTTATGGCCGTGGAATTTTTCTTGTATTCGTGGCAAGTTGGTGGAAGCCATTAGTTCTATTGATATAGATATTGGTCTTCATGTCGAAGCCAATTGTGGAAGTATCATGTAAGTGTCGCCCCATTTCATATTGAATGTTTATTGATTTTAATTGAAGTATCAGGCCGCTCCTAGTTATGGTCTAGCGGGAATCCATCGTAGTATGTCATTCCTAGAATGGACTAACGGAGTCGATTGCCTTGTTTGAATTACCGTAGAGGGAGGATACCTACGAGGATACGAAGTTAAATTGATTTTGTATGCTTCTCATGTTTTAATATGCCGTTTCGTCAATGCCAAAGTCATGGCATGGATTTTGGGAGAGGTTAGTCAACAGAAGACTCTAACCTGATTGTATTGCCGTGTATAACTTTATCTGGATTATATATATGCTACATTAGTATTGTATGAAGAAAGTCTGGGAATTTTACGGGTATGATATCAAAGATTGATCCTCGAACATGAATCCGTTTACCACGATAGACGTCCTTGGAAGAAGGTCAACGGACTTCATCGTAAATATATATTAGCGGAGAACAGAAGTAATCCTCAACTCACTCGGATAGAAGAGGAATTGATTATTGAAGAATCTCCAAGAATTTAAGAGTATGATCAGCAACTTTAAAGTATGACATTTGCATCTGTAATCTGTAACCATGATCGTCTTGTGTATTCCCGTCTGTATCGTGTCAATAAATAACATGTACTTTCACCAACGACTTGCGTGCAGTCCTGAATTGGAGAATTGACTATTGCTTGTTGGAGTTCAACTTAAGAACACTTCTCAGATATTTTCATTGAGAAAACCATTCGCGTATTTTAAGCTAGCATAGACCAGTGACACCATACACTAGCTTACAACTACCTCTTGACTATGAGTATGAACGACCCAACAGCTGAACAACTATTTCGATGCTTTAGGCAAAATTGACAACGATATCACCACCATAACAATCGATACTAAATGGGAACAACTGAGAACAGCAATGACAGAAGCAGCTGTAGCGACCACCGGATACCTAACACATAAAAAGAAAAAATGGATGAGAGAAGATACTTGGGATAAAATACAAGAAAGGAAAACAGCAAAACTTAAACTACTAGCGGCAAGTACACATAATACAGTTGAATCTTGCAAACTAACTTATAACTTGTTAAATAAAGAAGTGAAGACAAAAGCTCGAAGAGATAAAAGACATTTCATCAATGAACTGGCCATAGAAGCTGAAAATGCTGCAAGAACTGGTAATAATAGGTGCCTTTATCAAATTACAAAACAATTATGCCACCAGCCTACTGATATGGAAACACCTGTTAAAGATAAATTAGGGAATTCAATACCAACAGGAAAATAACAAATGAAGAGATGGGCTGAGCACTTCATGGAGGTGCTTAACAGACCACCGTCAACAGTAACACCTGATTTTAATAATGAAACACTCACAACCATCTTGCCAATAACTTGCGATGAATTCACGCTAGACGAGATTAAACAAGCCGTTAAAAGATTAAACAATTTTAAAACTGCTGGAGTTGACGAAATTGCAGGCGAAATGATTAAAGCAGTTAATGACAACAACCTCTTGAGAATTTTAGATATTATAAATGAAGTATGGAGAGAAGAACAACCACCACAACAATGGAAAGATGGTATTATTGTAAAGTTACCGAAGAAAGGTGATCTATCAGACTGTAATAACTGGCGTGGTATATCTCTATTATCAGTACCTGGAAAATTATTACGTTGCATGATGTTAGAAAGACTGACATTGCATGTAGACGAAAAGATCAGAGAAGAACAAGCGGGTTTCAGGCCGAAACGATCATGTATTGATCAAATATTCACACTAAGAACAATTATAGAAGAATCAGTTGAAATGCAATCACCACTTATTATCACCTTCGTCGATTTTCAAAAAGCCTTTGATAGTCTACACCGCCCATCATTGTGGAAGTTACTTACAATCTATGGTTTTCCAACAAAATATGTGAATGTAATCAAAGCGCTATATGACAATGCAAGATGTTGTGTTAGAACAAATAAAGGGAATACAGAATGGTTTACAGTAGACACAGGGGTGAAACAAGGCTGTATTATGTCACCACTACTTTTTGGAATAGCTATTGATTGGGTTATGAAAAACTATACCCACAAAGAACAATTAGGTATAAAATGGACAGATGGAAAGTCCCTGGATGACCTCGATTTTGCAGATGATTTAGCATTCTTAAGTCCAACACCCAGACAGGCCCAAGAAGCAGTAAATAATCTGTGTCATCTCTCGGTTAAAATAGGTCTCCAAATAAATGCCTCTAAAACTAAAGTTATGAACTTTTCTAACGAGACCTTCGATATCATCCTGAACGGGGAAAAACTACAGAAAGTTGAAAGTTTCAATTATTTAGGCAGTAAAATGACTCAGGATGGTGACACAACAAGAGAAATTCATACTAGAATTGCTTTGGCAGCTAGCGCCTTCAATAGATTATCTAACATTTGGACATTAAGATCACTGAATATGCATACCAAGTTTCGTCTGTTTAATTCGAATGTTATCTCAGTGTTAACATACGGCTGTGAAAGTTAGAAAATCACAAAATCATTGGAGAACAAGCTGAATACATTCGAGAACAAATGTCTTAGAAAACTCATGAACATCAGTTGGAAAGAATTCAAGACTAATCGACAAATAAGAGAAGACTCTAAGCAGAAATATGTCTCCGACTATATAAGGAAAAGACGATGGTCATATATCGGTCATGTCCTACGAATGCAAAACAACAGAATACCACTACAGGCGCTCACTTGAGTTCCTGAGGGTAAGAGGAAAAAAGGAAGACCAAAAAAAAAACACTTAGAAGAACAATAACAAGAGAAGGAAGAACGTTGGGCCTAAATAATGTGCAAGAGTTAAGAGGAGTGGCATCACAACGAACAACCTGGAGAACACTGGTTTCTGCCTTATGCGCCGTGTTTGGTGCTTAAAGAATTTATTATTATTATTACTCTCTCCAAGCCCTCAACACACTTATCGCAATGCCCTGATGTTCAGGTACATTGACATGACCAAGAATTTCTCCAATTTTTGCAATATATTCAATAGCAGATTTAATTGACATTTCATCTAATGTCAAGCAGCACAGCTGTTCTATTCCTAACATGTTTACAACCTATAATTTCATGTAATCAAACATCTGATTGAGTATTCCCCCAGAAATCTGAATGTGCTGTATTCGTTGCTGCAGAGTACGTATAGCAGGCAGTAGGTAATGCTGTTTCAACAACATATAGCCTGTTGCTCCACAAGCAAATCGAATTTGCAATGCTTTCTTTACAGTCTTACTGCCCCATTTTACTCCTCTTGAAGACCTATGTTTAAGGACCCAGATCTGATCCTCAGATAGCATGTTTAATATTTTATCTGTCTGACATGACAATTTTTTTCTGCCTCTTCTCTGTAGCTAAACTTGCTGCAAATTTAATGATTTTTTTTCTAAGTGACTTAATCAATGTTTCCTTACTCGATGCTTATTCTCGCTACTAGCCCTGGTATTGTCTAGCCGAAAATGGCGTCTGCGTCTTTCAGCCTCGTTTTCGATTCTGACATAGTTTGCGTAACTCTCTATATAAAGGGGCACTAGAAAATTTGATGGTGTTGAATTACTTCTTTGAACGCATCTGGTTAGACAACGCTGTTAAAACAAAATCCCAATCTTGAATCTAAGTTAAGCGCACAGTGTTCTAATTCTTAAAGCGAATCATAGTATTTTTCAGTGCTGCTACATACTCTAGACATAATTATATTTATTTTAAATCATATTTGAATAGTTTCTGTGGTCCGTTAGAGTCATTTTCTCAATTCACAATTGTCAAGGACCATCAAGTTTATATCCATCCCACGCACAGATTCAAAAACCAAAAAGGTAGAATCAATCCATTGTTTAAATCCCAGTAAGGAAAATAGTTCCATATCCCTTCCACAGAAATAAATTTTGAGCGAATGCTACAGGTATTAACGGTAAAAAATACAAGATATAGCAAAATGCCAGCGGTTACAAGGTCCAAAACAGTTAACTTAAGGAAAAAGAAATCTTATGCAGATATCTTGAAAACCTACAATAAAAGACCAGAAATGAGAAGCCAGATAAGACCAACAAAAAGAAACAAAATGAATTCAAAAGTCCAGCCAGAGGAAGACAACAAAAGTGAAAATAAGAATAGGTTAAACAAACAAAAATCACAAAATCAAGAACAAAATATAGAACAACAAACAAAAATCGGTAACAAACATGATAATCTGACAGACAACCAAAACAAGGTGCAGAATGAGCCTGAGGTCCCCAGGGTAAAAGTAACCCAGGTAGCAGGCACTCAGGTGAACGTAACTGCGCTACCGGATGATAAAGTGATAAGCATCATGGAAAAGGTATTGAATAAACGGTCGATTGCCAAAATCGAGAAAACTGTCACTGGTAGGATACTTAGCCAGAAAAAAAACAGAACAGCTGTTAAGAGAAATTCAGCTTAAACCAAACCTGGCAGATCTTCTACGTGGCATTAAAATAGAAATTGACATACTCAGAGAAACTAGAAGATGTGTTGTGAAAAGTGTCACGTAGACAGAAATTTATTTTACCATCTTGTCCATAATTTGATTACTCTTTTAATGCCATGGTTTCCTTGACATTTTTTATTTCTTTTCTACTTTCGTGGCCCAATTTTTTCTTCTTCTCAAACCCCACCCGAGGTTTGTTTACGTTCTGACTTTCAGTAGAAATGCCCACTGGCCAGCTGCGGTCAGCTAACGCTAGACGTAATGTTATCTAAACGCACCTGTGGTACGTTGACCAGAGAAACATTTCTGTTACGCTTAAAGTGTTTGAACGAGCGAAAGGGTTTCTGTGAAAGAAACGGCTCGTTAGCAGGGACCAATCTTCTGCGGTCGGTAAACATGTTCTGATCTTCGATTCAGGGGAGATAACGACCCGCTGCGGTCTGTGTGGTTTTGTCCTTAAACGAGTCAGAAACCATAATATTATGTCTATCTGGGAAATTTTCTCAAAGTTGTTGCTTCTGAAACCTTTTGTCTTACTCTCGATTACGTCTTTCACTGAACATCTGTAGAAATATGCAGGCCAGGGGTCCGGGGGGAGCGTCCTTTGTAATCTATAAGAGTAGATGGGTTTAATAAGCCAACACACTCGTGAATATTCCTGGCCCGTAGGTGACCATATGAGACTTAGGCAGAGTTAGCACAGCAGAACTAGAATGTGTTTGCCTATGTTCTTGTCATTTTTCGGGGTGAGTTGACATATCTTATTATATTATATTCATGTTAGCTCTTTATATATATCTGATAGGAAGGTGACTTAATTCATTTTGAGGATTTCTCCCAGTAATTAATTCAGTGATACGTAGCGCTGTCTACGGCCTTAGTTAAGTGGTGCTTAAACTGTTACGGTTTATAATGGGAAATGATAAACCTACAAAAACAGATACTAGGCGTAGAATCAGTTCATACAATGCTTACCATTGGGTTAAGAGTCAGCAAAATTAACTGTTATTTCTGTAAGATAAGGTCAGAGGTGTGGATCATTCACTTAACACTGAATTATAGGAGAAAGTCACTTATTCATTTTTGATATATATTTCTAGTGTCAAGGGAGAATCATTATATGCTTACTTGTGTAGTTAGACACTAGTTTATAACTTTCACAGAAAGCAGTCACCAGCCATAGATATAATTATATCTTATGATTCAGCCAACTGTATTATATTAGCAAGAACATTGCATTTTCTATGTATTCATCTGGGGGATGTTAATATAGTTTTTCCCCAAGGGGCATATGATTTATTTGTGTAATGTCACATGCAGTAATTTGGTTATGTATTTCATTTAAATGATTGAGAGATGAATAGATTCAACTGTAACTACAAGGTTAGGTTTCCTGTTTGTTTAGTTGGAAGAAGAAGAGTAGTTTTGCTGTCAGAACAGTTACTGACAGGTACCTGGGTGTATACATTATACTAAGCCTATGCGGGCGCAGGATGATAGTTGATAGAGTGGAAGGAACAGGAGGGAGACTTATATGGTTAAAGACAGCCCTAAAACTATCATAGCAATAATTTCAATAAATTCAAATCCCATAGCGGAGCATAACTATGTTATATAACATTTGTGTGATTTTATTGTTGCTTGATTTAAAGGGTGTCTCCTTTTGGGTCTCAGTTTCAGGGATACCTACTTGCTAGAGTCAAGGCTCCAGTCAGGCGAAGAATGTCACATTCTCTTCGTTCTAGAGGGATTCTGAGTACATCTAGCCTTCACGAGTTGTCACCTCAAATACCTGATCCAAAATCCTTTTGTTGTCAACGCCATTTCCCTCTCACGGGAGTTAAGCTCACGCAGTGTGCAACGAGCCATTGCTAAATCTGAAATCATCTGATGCAGTTAGTTCCCTACTCGCCTATTGAAAGCCAGTCAGAGCAGTACGGCTTCCAGTATATCAATCAGCCCAGCATGTCTAAAGCAAAATCTGACATCACCCGCCTTTGTGTGCCTAAACGGGGCACTCAGCCAAACCACAGCCAAACCAGGCTAAACCGGATTTAAAACCCAGTACGCAAGCCAATTTTAGCGCCGAATAAAGAGCGCAAAAGGACTCGTTGTCCTCAAGTGACTTCGTCTGGTGTATTTCTGGATTATGTAGAACCTCGCACTTAGGAGCGGTCAGCAGCCAAAGATAGACAGAGTTTCAGCCCCCCCCCCCCCCCTCGCGCCATTAGAGGCAACCAACGTTCAGCACCACCAAGGAAAAGTTGTGTAGGCTGATTCCCTCACGAAGGATATCTACATGTAAGACACTTTTCTGGAGCTAGCTTTTGGTCCCACGAAAGCGGACAGGCTGTCGCTCAGTCGTTTATTTGGTCAGCAAGAAAGATAGACAGAGTTCCAGCCCCCCTCACGCTAGTAAAGATCACCAATGATAGCACCTACAGGAAAGTTTTACAGATCAAGTCCATCACCCATGGAGTATATATTTACGTAAAGACACTTTCTGGAACTATTACATTTGGTCCCACGAAGCGGACAGGCTGTCGCTCAGTTTGTTTATTTGATCAACAGGAGATGAACAGCGTCTTCCAGTCCCCTCGCGCAATTAGGGGCACCATAGTTAGCAAGGAAAGTTTTACAGGTCAAGTCCATCCCCCATGGAGTATATATTCACGTAAAGACACTTTCTGGAGCTGGCACATTTGGTCCCACGAAAGCGGACAGACTGACACGCAGTTTATTCATTTGGTAAACCGGAGATAAATACAGAGTTTCAACCCCCGCACTCAATTAAGGGTCACCAATGATAGTGCCTACATTGGATTTACAGGTCAATTCCATTCCCCATGGAGTATATATTTAAGTAAAGACATTGGAGCTATTTCATTTGGTCCCATGAAAGCGGACGGACTGACACTCAGTTTATTTCATTTCTCTGTGTTCTACAGGTTTTATGACTGGTGGTGTTTGTGTTGTTGGTATATTTTGCATATTTTTGACTATTGATGAAATTTTATGTTGTTTGTGATGATATGCATTATTTTAATGCTTTTCTTCATTTAATAAAGTTTACACCTTTATTAATACGCTGTTCACGACCATTCCATCCATAATTTTACATTTTTAGCTCTTTACTATAGTCTCTATGTATGATGAGAGAAAAGAGTGAGAGCAGGAGGTGCTTAGACAGTATAAGTGTGTTGAGGGCTTGCAGAGAGTGATAACTTAATAAATCTGTTCCAGGTTTGTCTCAAGTCCACCTCCTATTACACTTTAACTATGTGTAATCTATAACTCTGTCAGTCCACTATCTCTTGTCGATTTCACTACTATTGTCCAACTCGACAAATACTCTACACTCTAACTCAACCACGACAAAAAGTATAGATATCAGTCTCACTGAAGACAAAATACTGGACATGATCTTCTTCTTCTTCTTCTTCCGTCCTTAGCCAAAGACCGACCAAGCAGTCAGAGGCCATCACGCCTTGTGGCGTCTTAAGGGCAACAGCAGATTGATTTTCTCTGTTGTAGTTTCCCATCACGCCTAGCGGCGTCTTTAGGGCAACAACAAATAGATCCATCTGCCGTTGTTTCCGTAATCGGTGTGACAAGCCAACGGGTGATCAGCCCATTGGGCACTTGACATGATAGCCAAGGAAAATTCAGGTAAAAAAATAACAAAAATACAAAGAATCCAGAAAAACAAAATAAATACCCCGGTAATAATAGTAACTATAGAGCGTAAAGAAATTCCTAAACATCTGAAGATCAAAGGCAAATCAAAACACACAGAGCTCTACAACACCCCCCCCCCCCCCCCCCCCCCCCCCCCCCCCCCCCCCCGTTATTCAATGCTAAAAATGTCAATTAATTGGACATACAGGTTCCACTTGTAGAAGATACCCCATCTGCAGATACTGTGCAGGAAAACACTCATATGACAAATGTATAAAAGCCAAGGAAGACACTAACTACAAAAGTGCCAACAGAAACAGAAAAATGGGCAAATTGTCAAGGCAATCACAGCGCAAGATATGTTGGTTACCCAGTTTACCAAGCAGCGAAAAGAGCACTGAAACAGTTGGCAGAACAAAATATACCATTTAAAATTGCACTAGAACAACAGAAGGCAGAAAGAACCCCCTTAAACTCTCAAATAGACCCACAAAATGCCTAACATCAAATAAGGTCATCTATGCACACAAAGGAAGCTACATCAACACAGCAGAAGGGAAAAAACACAAGAGAGATAGGAAGGGCAATTTAAAAAGCAGACGAAATGTTAGAATGCATCAAAAAAGCCCAACAAGAAATGAAACAAGATATCACCAAAATAACTGAACAAAAAACAGAACAAGAAGAGCTGA
This sequence comes from Oreohelix idahoensis, assembly GCA_024509875.1. NCBI lineage: Eukaryota > Metazoa > Mollusca > Gastropoda > Stylommatophora > Oreohelicidae > Oreohelix > Oreohelix idahoensis. The sequence continues at coordinate 186,031 of JAMPIV010013945.1, read as the reverse complement.
TAGAGAGAAACAGATCAAGAATACAAATTAAAAGCCAAGAAAAAGTACAAGAACAAAATGAAATATTTGAAGTCCAGAACCAAAAGGAAACATGGAAAGAACAAGTTGATAAAAACATTGAGGAATTCAGACAGTTCCTTGATTCATTAGACCAGTTCAAACTAACTCTGTTCCTTGATTCATTAGACCAGTTCAAACTAACTCTGTTCCTTGATTCATTAAACCAGTTCAAACTAACTCTGTTCCTTGATTCATTAAACCAGTTCAAACTAACTCTGTTCCTTGATTCATTAGACCAGATCAAACTAACTCTGTTCCTTGGTTCATTAGACCAGATCAAACTAACTCTGTTCCTTGATTCATTAGACCAGTTCAAACTAACTATGTTCCTTGATTCATTTGACCAGTTCAAACTGACTCTGTGCCTTGGTTCATTAGACAAGTTCAAACTAACTCTGTGCATTGGTTCATTAGACCAGATCAAACTAACTCTGTTCCTTGATTCATTAGACCCAATCAAACTAACTCTGTGCCTTTATTCATTAGACCAGTTCAAACTAACTCTGTGCCTTGATTCATTAGACCAGTTCAAACTAACTCTGTGCCTTGATTCATTAGACCAGATCAAACTAACTCTGTGCCTTGATTCATTAGGCCATATCAAACTAACTCTGTTCCGTGATTCATTAGACCAGATCAAACTAACTTTTTTCCTTGATTCATTAGACCAGTTCAAACTAACTCTGTGCCTTGATTCATTAGGCCATATCAAACTAACTCTGTTCCTTGATTCATTAGACCAGATCAAACTAACTTTGTTCCTTGATTCATTAGACCAGATCAAACTAACTCTGTTCCTTGATTCATTAGACCAGACCAAACTAACTCTGTGCCTTGATTCATTAGACCAGTTCAAACTAACTCTGTGCCTTGATTCATTAGACCAGATCAAACTAACTCTGTGCCTTGATTCATTAGACCAGACCAAACTAACTCTGTGCCTTGATTCATTAGACCAGTTCAAACTAACTCTGTGCCTTGATTCATTAGACCAGATCAAACTAACTCTGTGCCTTGATTCATTAGACCAGACCAAACTAACTCTGTGCCTTGATTCATTAGACCAGTTCAAACTAACTCTGTGCCTTGATTCATTAGACCAGACCAAACTAACTCTGTGCCTTGATTCATTAGACCAGATCAAACTAACTCTGTTCCTTGATTCATTAGACCAGACCAAACTAACTCTGTGCCTTGATTCATTAGACCAGTTCAAACTAACTCTGTGCCTTGATTCATTAGACCAGATCAAACTAACTCTGTGCCTTGATTCATTAGACCAGACCAAACTAACTCTGTGCCTTGATTCATTAGACCAGTTCAAACTAACTCTGTGCCTTGATTCATTAGACCAGATCAAACTAACTCTGTGCCTTGATTCATAAGACCAGACCAAACTAACTCTGTGCCTTGATTCATTAGACCAGACCAAACTAACTCTGTGCCTTGATTCATTAGACCAGATCAAACTAACTCTGTGCCTTGGTTCATTAGACCAGATCAAACTAACTCTGTGCCTTGGTTCATTAGACCAGACCAAACTAACTATGTGCCTTGATTCATTAGACCAGTTCAAACTAACTCTGTTCCTTGATTCATTAGACCAGTTCAAACTAACTCTGTTCCTTGATTCATTAGACCAGACCAAACTAACTCTGTGCCTTGATTCATTAGACCAGATCAAACTAACTCTGTTCCTTGATTCATTAGACCAGATCAAACTAACTCTGTTCCTTGATTCATTAGACCAGATCAAACTAACTCTGTTCCTTGATTCATTAGACCAGACCAAACTAACTCTGTTTCTTGATTCATTAGACCAGTTCAAACTAACTCTGTGCCTTGATTCATTAGACCAGACCAAACTAACTCTGTGCCTTGATTCATTAGACCAGTTCAAACTAACTCTGTGCCTTGATTCATTAGACCAGTTCAAACTAACTCTGTGCCTTGATTCATTAGACCAGACCAAACTAACTCTGTGCCTTGATTCATTAGACCAGTTCAAACTAACTCTGTTCCTTGATTCATTAGACCAGACCAAACTAACTCTGTGCCTTGATTCATTAGACCAGTTCAAACTAACTCTGTGCCTTGATTCATTAGACCAGACCAAACTAACTCTGTGCCTTGATTCATTAGACCAGTTCAAACTAACTCTGTGCCTTGATTCATTAGACCAGATCAAACTAACTCTGTGCCTTGATTCATAAGACCAGACCAAACTAACTCTGTGCCTTGATTCATTAGACCAGACCAAACTAACTCTGTGCCTTGATTCATTAGACCAGATCAAACTAACTCTGTGCCTTGGTTCATTAGACCAGATCAAACTAACTCTGTGCCTTGGTTCATTAGACCAGACCAAACTAACTATGTGCCTTGATTCATTAGACCAGATCAAACTAACTCTGTGCCTTGATTCATTAGACCAGATCAAACTAACTCTGTTCCTTGATTCATTAGACCAGATCAAACTAACTCTGTTCCTTGATTCATTAGACCAGACCAAACTAACTCTGTGCCTTGATTCATTAGACCAGTTCAAACTAACTCTGTTCCTTGATTCATTAGACCAATTCAAACTAACTCTGTTCCTTGATTCATTAGACCAGTTCAAACTAACTCTGTTCCTTGATTCATTAGACCAATTCAAACTAACTCTGTTCCTTGACTCATTAGACCAATTCAAACTAACTCTGTGCCTTGGTTCATTAGACCAGATCAAACTAACTCTGTTCCTTGATTCATTAGACCAATTCAAACTAACTCTGTTCCTTGACTCATTAGACCAGTTCAAACTAACTCTGTGCCTTGGTTCATTAGACCAGATCAAACTAACTCTGTTCCTTGATTCATTAGACCAATTCAAACTAACTCTGTTCCTTGATTCATTAGACCAATTCAAACTAACTCTGTTCCTTGACTCATTAGACCAGTTCAAACTAACTCTGTGCCTTGGTTCATTAGACCAGATCAAACTAACTCTGTTCCTTGATTCATTAGACCAATTCAAACTAACTCTGTTCCTTGATTCATTAGACCAATTCAAACTAACTCTGTTCCTTGACTCATTAGACCAATTCAAACTAACTCTGTTCCTTGACTCATTAGACCAGTTCAAACTAACTCTGCAGCAGCTGATAAGAAAAGATGTAGAAGAAATAGTAAGAGCAGAACCCAAGAAAAGTCAAGGGAAGATTGCATAAGCTGCCAAACACCAGAAGAAATACAGTTTAAAACCCAGCTAAGACCAAATAAAAACAACTTACACCAAATTAACTCTAAAAAAGATAAAAGAAATGGAGAACAAGTACATAAAAATAATACAATGGAATTGCTGTAGTGCTAAAAAGAACCTCGCTCCATTTTTGGGCCAGTATAAAAATACGCAAGCAATTTTTGCTGTTCAAGAAAATCACCTCAATCCCACAAACAGATTTAACAACCCAGCATATATCACTCTTAGAAATGACAGACGAGTCAACAAAGGGGGAGGAGTAGCATTCTTGGTTCATAAAATATACCAAATAACAGACTGGGAAACTTTCAATTCAGAAAACTTTGACGGAATAAGTGTAACTATAAATAGTGACAGAGAAGCACTGAAAATAATTAACATATGCTGCCCCAGCGGCGACATACTAGAACAGGACATCAAAGTCATTAGAGAAAGAATACAGATCCAAACTATAATAGTGGGGGACTTCAATGCACACCACATAGCATGGGGAGGTAACAAAATATACTGAGCGACTTTAATTACGCATCACTATATGAATCACTCACCAAGATGTCTGAGAATAAAATGATGGTAACATGTTTGATATCACTGGAAACAGTATCCATTGACCGACCGTTTCCTGCAATCCGCGTAGCAGTGCATGCAGTGTTAAGAAAACTACAGTCACAAATGTAAGGTACGGGTCAAGTTGAAAAGTCACAAATGTCGTCGTTGTCATTATAACGCGCTCAGAAGCGCGTTTGGCCACCGTTGGCATCAAGGCAAGCCTGGCAGCGTCTCCGCATGGAGTTAACCAGTGTGCGTAGAAAATCCTGGGGGAGTCGATCCCATACTTCGGTTATATCGCGTCGCAAATGATCCAGGGTCTGCGGTTGTCTGTGCCGGTAGAGTTGGCGTCCAATCTCGTCCCAGACGTGTTCAATGGGTGTCATATCTGGGGACAATGAAGGCCATGGTATGACAGCGATGTTATTGGCCCGAAGGAACGCTGTGGTGGCCCTAGCTGTATGTGGTCGTGCGTTATCATGCTGGTACAGCTGGAGCTCGGGATGATACTGGAAGAGGATTGGGCCGACTCGAGGACGTCTGGCGTTGAGTCCTGCCGCCTGCAGTAGACGTCGCACGGTGTGCTCTGATATGGTTCCACGTCTCCCAACATCTCTTGCTGTTACAGCTGCCGCCAAAAACCGATTCCAAAAATGAAGCTGCCGTATATACGCGTCCTGTTGAGGTGTCGTAACTCTGGGTTGACCTTGACGGTGTCGATCTGCAATGGATCCAGTGGCCATTAAACGTTGTTGCAGTCGGACGATGGTGGACTGGTTGCAATTCAAGTGTCTGGATGCTTCTCTGGTGGACATCCCGCCTGTTATCATTCCTATCGCTCTTTCTCTCTCTGCAGCGCTCAGTCTAGGCATGGTTTGACGACGTGTTTGTGGTTGTGGATTAAAATATTGACTGTTTTCCAGTCCGTTGTGCTCTAGGCTGAGCTCTGGGTGAAAAGAAATTAATGTTTTCCGTGCAGAATTTTTACCAGGCACCTAAATCATGTTTTACGTGTTTCACGTGCTACTCTTGTCTCCAGCTTTGCTGGCGCAAAATGACTATGCTGACCTCTGGGCGGTGACCTTGTGAACGTGTGTACTAATTTCGGGAACAATTGCAATACCATAAGATACTTTACCAGGCACTCGTATAGTGATGCGTAATTAAAGTCGCTCAGTATAGATAAATCAGGGACACTACTACTGGACTTCATAGAAAACAGAGAACTGATATTACTGAATGATGGATCAACAACAAGAATCAACCCAAGTGTAGATCAACCCGACTCATCATTAGACATCAGCATAGTAATAGCCAACTTAGCCAAAGCAAAATGGGAAACATTGAATGAACGAACGAACGAACATTATTTTCAAAGGGTTAAAATTTGGGCACACAGGCCAGTCTAACATTCTGCCCTTCATTTTGCTCACCTGTCATACTGAATTCATATATTCTCATATGCATTTTACCTATCAATTTCAAGGAATTCAAGGAATGATACTAACTCAGATCACATGCCCATTGAGATAACAATCAAACAAAAGTATACAGTAAACAAAGGAGTAGAAAAACCAATATTCCACTTTAAAAAAGCTGATTTGATAGCTTTCCAAACTGAAATAGAAGGACTGCAACTAGACAACATAATTAGTGAAGATCATCATCATCATGTAGCATGTCCTTTGCAGAACGTCGCTCTCATCACAGCCCGCCTGAAACACTCTCGATCTCTAGCCAACCCTCCTGCCTCCTCCATTGTTATGTTCAAGGTGTCTTCAATGTCCTGTGTCCACCGTCGTCTTGGTCATCCCCTGCCTCGCCTTCCAGGTACCATACCATCCATCACTGCTCTCTCTAAGCAGGGTTGCCAGATCGAAATTTTAATTTAAAGCCAAACAATACTAGAAAAAAGCCAAACACATTTTAATATATTTTTCATACTCACATCACATGAAAAGCTCCAGATTCAGGTTTTTTTTAATTTTTTTTTTTTTAATTAACGTATGAGTACAATTGTGAGTGTCCCTATTTACAATGATTTGACAAATGTGATACCACTTTCTCATATCGGCAGTTTTTCATATTGTTTGAAATTGAAAACAATATATATCCTAATTATAACCCATCAGCGGTTAAATGGGATATCTTTCTTCATTAATTAAAAAAAAAAAACAAACAATAAACATGTAACTTGACTGAGAGCTTCTTCTAGCATAGACATACATCTTTCTTTGGCATTTTTTATTTCTAGATCAGCCTCAGCACTGTTGTTCTGCTGTAGGAACTTATTACATGCTGATAAGAATTTTACACAAAATCAACTTGATGAATATTTTTTTTCTGTCTTTTGGCATCATACAGTCTGTTCTGAAGACTCTTCTGGTGTAAGAATATTTGTTGGTACAATTCATGAGGATCAGCTTTGGTTTGCTGAAAATGGCTGTTCAGTCTTTCAAATTCCTGCACAAGAGGTGTTGCAAACTCAAAGAACAAGTAGTTTTTGTAGTCTGACAACATTTCCTTTAGAAGTCTTGCTTTGAATTTTGTATCAAACTGTGATTGGGCTAGTTCAGCAGAAGTGAAATAAGCCTTTAGCTCTTCCCAGTTTATAAAAATATTAAACATAACCTTTCAACGCACAAGCCACCGCGTAAATAAAGGTTTTTCAAAGGGAAGGGGGGCAGTTCGGGTTGGCTCAAATTCTGTAGCTGTGTTCATCACAGTAAACAATTCTTTGTATGCTTCTCGTCTTAATTCACTATGGCGAAACCAATTGGGTATTTCTGACAGTAAAAATCCAATATTTTATGGTAGCTTGGATACTGCATATTGAATGCACAGTGCCAGTGAATGACAGATACATTTGAGTTACACACAGAAAGGAAATACAGCCTTCAGTCTAGACCACACAGAGTTGTTGCACCCAACCATGTTTGATGCACCATCCGTTGCAAAACCAATGCAATTTGCAAGACTCTGTCCACATCTTTTTATTTCCTCGTCAATAAAATTGAATATCTTTTCTCCTGTAGCCTCTTGCACCAGAATTAAACCTATAAATCCAGTTACAATTTCCTCTCTCCTATCACACAAAAATCTAACTAACATGCACAAGTGTTTTTGTGTTGAAATGTCAGTAGATTCATCTAAAATGATGGCATATTTCTTGTTCTGAAAGTCATCAATGAGATCAGTTTTCAGTGCAGGAGAAATGATGTTTTTGACTAAGCATGAACATTTACTTCTGTGTAACTTTATGTGCTCCAGTGTACTTCCGTGCCCATGTGCTATCATGATTTCACTCAGGTGGTCAACTGTACGTATCGCACAATGGCACATCATGCTTATAGCAATTTGCAGCTCTACTGCCTTAACTTTATCCGTATCTTGTCTAGGAGTCTTTCTTACATTAAGTTGCGTCTGGCCTTGTAATGGAGTTCTCCGCTTGTGTGTTTCCGATTTTTCATAATTTGAGAGGTTGCTAATTTTTGGTAAAATGTTGCAGTGGCACAATTTACAATAAGCTGCATCCGACCCATCAGCAGCCTTTTTGACCCATACAAATGTTTCTTCCCATTTGCTTTTGTACTTACGATTGCTATCGTTAGAAGCTTTCCATTTATTTGACAACATGGCCATGACTGTTGATAATAAATGATTTATAAAAACAGCCGAAGGTATCACAGTTTCACCACAAAACGTTATTACATATAGAAAGTACACTTCACGGCAGGTTAGTATGATTATAAATAATTATAAATCACACCCAAACACTTCGTTTGGCTGGGAATGTGAAGGTCTGGTGCTGTTCTTACAATGCTTATGACTTTTAACAGATGAAAGTCAATTAAATATTTGTTAAAGTCAGTTATATAACTGGAACCGCCAGGCCTTTACACAACTTCACTTTAATATTATTCTTGTTCAGAGTTTCTTCTTGATTTTGTTTGTTGTTTGTTTGTTTTTTTTTGTTTTTTATCAACGTATAATCACAATTGTGATTGTCCATATTTACAATGATTTGACACATGTGATGACATTTTCTCATATCGGCAGTTTTTCATATTATTTCAAATTGAAAACAATATATATCCTAATTATAACCCATCAGCGGTTGAAAGGGATATCTTTCTTCATTAATCAAAAAATAAAAAAAATCGGAGGTCCGAGACACCAGACAAACTGGAGCGACGGTTGGTTCTTTTATTTATTTTTTGCTTTCTTCTGACGAGGCGCGTTCCTTTCAACCTATTTGGTTATATCAGAGCCCCGGTTGGCACCTTTTTGCCCAGATTCTTGGCGGCAGAAATATTGCCAAACATAACTGACCAAAAAACATTTCTCTTAAAGGAAAATGATTTCAAAAAAGGATGGTTTGTAATTTTCGTGCAGATAATTTTAGCATGTAAATAAGCCAGGTAAAAGCCAAAAATCTGGCTTAAAAAAAGCCAATATGCAACCCTGTCTCTAAGCCACTATGACGTTTAATGTGACTAAAATATTTCCGTTTCCGGGACATGATATTGTTTATGAGCCAGTTTTCCTCGATGTTCAGGTCGTGTAGGATGTCTATATTTTTCTTCTTCTTGGTCCAAGATATTTTGAGAATTTTTCTATAACAATTTGCTTCGACAGATTGATTTTTTTCTTTAAATAAGTGCAGATATAGATACATATTCAAACAATCTAACAGTAGAAATACTAAAAAATAACCGCCAAACACATATCACACTTCAATATGCAACCACACATATCTCCAAAGCAGAATAACAGAAAAGAGAAAACAGAACACTGGAATAAAAACCCAGCTCCTTGGTGGACGGGAAAACCTTCTGCCAAACTCTCAATCCAAGCACTCATTCATTTACAGAGATGTGGAAAAGATTAAAAACCCTTACAGGGAACCCAAAACGAACAGTAATGCTTACTATCAAAATTCCAGACCTTGCAGAATCAGACAAACAAAAAGCAAATACCCTAAGTACTTCTATAATGTTAGTGCTAGGGAAAACCTGGGACACAAAGAAATAGAAAGAAGAGAAAAACTCATAACAGAACTAAAGAAAAACGAGACAAATGATACAGGGGAGAAATCTTATCTAAACTCTGAAATTTCAGTAGAGTAAGTAGAAAAGGCGGTAAATGAGAAATCAAACTCAGTATCAGGACGCGACATTTTTAGCTACGAAATACTTAAAAAAAAAGGTACCAAAATATACCACAGAAGTAATAACCTCTCTATTCAATATTATATAGAAAACAGGTAAAATATCAAAGGCATGGAAAGTAGCAGTAGTCATACAGGAACGAAAACCAGATAAGGAGGCCCATAATGCGAGCTCTTACAGACCAAAAGCTTTGACATCTCACATATGGAAAGTAATGGAAACTGTGATGAACAATAGTTTAAAGTACCACATGGAAAAGCACAATATTTACAGAGAAACCCAATCAGGTTTTAGGGAAAACAGAAGCACTATGGACCAGCTTTTCAAACTAGAACATGGTGTAATATCAGGATTTAAAAGAAATGCAAAAACAGTAACCGTATTAGTGGATGAAAAGTTGAGGCTTCCAAATTAATGTAAACAAAACAGTTGGTATGATATTCAGCAAAGGAAATTTAAAAAAAATAATAACAAAATCAAAATAACAATTAAAGGACAGAAAATATGTACCGCCTCAACAAGAAGATTTATGGGCATAACTTTAGATAAACAACTAAATTGGAATAAACATATAGACAATTTAGTAGAAAGCTATAGGGGACCCTAAATATACTAAGGATAGTAAAAGGTAATGAATGGGGGACCAGCAATAAAATAATGCTTATGTTCTACAAGTCTTTCATCAGGGGGAAACTGGATTATGCCAGCATAGTCTATGACTCAGCTGCAGCTTCTAAGAAAGCAAAACTAGACAGAATTCAAAATGCAGACATGAGAACCATTACTGGTGCATTTATATCAACACCAGTAGAAGCACCAGAAGTAGCTCTTGGCATACCGCCCTTGGTCTAAGACGGAAGAACTAAGATACAATTATTGAGTAAAGTAGCACTTCTTCTTCTTCCTCGTTCGTCCTGAAAAGGACGGTGGTTGCGTTGTGTCTGTTTGCGCCTAAGCTGTGATATCTGCACCTTTCGGTCGACACATCCGACTTCTGCACGGCATTTTTTAAGGACCGGGTTTGCCTTCCCATTTCGATCCGTGCTCACGCAGCCAGCCTGCACTGCTGCAGACTGTTTCCAGGACCACCACGTGGAGGTGGAGCGCGGTCTCGACCAGCTCTGGTTCGCTGGTCCTGACGAAGGTAGTCAAGCTATGAGTCGCTGACTGCATTCACTATTGCTGCATCTTGAGGTCCCAGTAAAGTAGCACAAGAAGTAACCCTTCCAGCACATAAAGCATTTTTCAAAAATCAACCAAATGTATGGGATATCCCCTTAAATAAAAAAAAAACAAAGTCTGGCCGTCTACACTGACGGATTCAAGGCTCATAGTGGGCAACTAGGTGGCAAAAGCAATATTACAGTTTCTGTCCTTTAATGGTTAGAATTGATTTTGTAAATTAAAAAAAAATTTCCTGTGCTGAATATCATACTAACTGTTTTGTGTACATCAATTTGGAAGCCCCAACTTTTCATCAATTCTGAAACTTTGTATATTTGTTTTTGAAGCTTTAACTAAACATGGTCCAAATTTTTTCCCAGATCGCCAAATGGCACAGTCATCTCCAAATTGTGATACTACATTCTTAATGTCACTAAATTCATCTGTTTAATCATTTACAGCTATAGTGAAAATTGCAGGTAAAATCATTGATCCATGAGGAATCCCATTCTGTTGTGCATATATTTCTGACTTATCATTGTTTACCTGTACAGCAAAATACCTTTCCTGTAAAAATGTTTCTAGATACCTATAGGTTTTACCAGTGCACAAATTATAGAGGAATAATGTTACTATCAGTGCTAGGAAAAGTATTAAACAGGATTATGCTCGAGAGATTAAAAGAGTCCATAGACAAGAAACTAAGAGATGAACAAGCAGGTTTTCGACAAAACAGATCCTGTACAGACCAGATAGCCACTTTGAGAATAATAGTTGAACAAAGTCTGGAATATAATTCACCACTATACATCGGATTTGTGGACTACGAAGAGGCATTTGACAGTGTAGACAGAGAATCACTTTGGAAATTGATGAGGCATTATGGAGTTCCCCTGAAGATCATTAATTTAATAAAGAATACATATGAAGACATGACATGCAGAGTTCTTCATGAAGGACAGCTTACAAAACCGTTTGGGATAAGAATAGGAGTGCGACAGGGATGCCTCTTGTCTCCATTTCTTTTCGTACTAGCAATAGATTGGGTTATGAGAACACACAATAGAAATGGTATCCAGTGGAATCTGACTAAGCAGTTGGATGATCTGAATTTTGCTGACGACTTGGCTCTTCTGTCCCATAATCGTTCTGTGGGTGAACTTAGAAGTCTGAAGATGTTCCCCCACGATATATATTTCTAAGCGTCTAGGAGACGAGTGTGTGATTAGTGTTATTCTGAGGGACTGATAAGGTAAATTAACATTTTTTGATTTATTTTCCTTGCCTATCAGAGTCACGTTTCACATGTATTTATCAGCTCAGCGACTTTTTTCAGGGCAGGAAAGAGTCCATCAAGTCTACGAGAGTGGAGCTCTTGAACTATGCTAACTTTATTTGCTTAGGGCCTGTATATGCCCAGAAAACATTATATTTGATGCATCCCGCTATTTTCAGCGGTATCATATTGGACAGTGTTTGACCCACCTTGTTTGCTAGAAATACCACAGAGGCCATTGGACCTAGAGGCCTGCTATCTTACGGCCTGCTGCATGCTAGGCAATGCAATTGATCAACTTGTGTCAGAAGAGAGTTGGTTAACTCATATATCAATACCCGCTGGTAATGCGGGGTATTTTGCTGTGGCTTTTTTTTGGGAAGGAAGTTAGATTGTAGTCAGCAATCGTATTTATGCCCAGCTTACTGATCGATGTACTGTTGATGCTATCTGTATTGTGCTATTGTCATATCTACAATGTTCCTGAGTACTGTTAAATGATCATGTCCTGATGTCGGCGTATCCTTGTATTCGTGTATCGCAATAAATCATTGAAAACGTCAGCTATTGCCAACATTACTGACTTCTCCATGTGGTTGAGTGAGCGTCCTGTGAGCCTGTCAAGAACCTTTACGCATTCGTGTCAATCTTACGCATTCACACATCTGATAGACTGTAAGGTGCCTGAGTTTAGTGTCTGTGGTGGGTTTTGATGTTATATGGGGACTTAGTGTACTGAATGAGGTCAGTTGTGAAGGTCCCTGAGGATAACAGTTTTGGTGAGTTTACAGAGTACCTTGCTACTACCACCTACGACCTCAATCAGGCTTATTCTTGACTAGTATGTATGATAGCTACCTCTAATGTCTAGGGTAATGAAAGTATGGTGTTTAGGCAATTTATTACACTAACACAACCACAAACACAAATATTAATTCCTATGATTAAATTGACTAACACTCTGTGTAAAGTTTAGTATTATACAATTTTTTTTCAAAATTTATTTTGTCCTGAACCTAGAATTTTCTGGTCAGGACTTTCAACTCAAAACAATCAATGGTATTATATTTACAAGTAATGAATTAACAAAAGAAGCAATGGTTATACATATACTTTAAAATTCACTAATACTGATTTTAAATCTAGAGTCTTTCTTCTATAGTTCTCGATGTCTGGTCGGGTATTTACATCATCCTCATGTCCCCACCTATCAAGTTTATTGGTGTTGTTGTACAGTTTATAGGTGGAATAGTTTGCTTGTTCACAATGTGGTTATTTAATTATACACTAGATTGATGAATCCACGCAAGCCAGGCCAAAATCACTTATCTGGCCTGGGACGATAGATGAAACTCCAGCTCTCTCCACCTTGGCTCCGAGTTACAAAAGGCAGGCAGTTCTACTAACAGTGTTGACCACTTGGGAGACCTGGCACCAGCTCAGTACCAGACAAGAACCCCTGCAACCACATAATTAAGCTAGGCTCAGCATGATACCTATTCCACCATAATTATAAACAACAATGGCATGAAATAAAGACATGAGTCAGATCTCTCTGACCAATCCAGAACATCTACATCAATGATGTAACAGGTAACACTAGTTCCCATTCCTCTCCTCTAAGGGCTGCACTTCATCTGAAATATTATTATTAATCTCTTTCTTCCATACAATAAGGTGGGTGATATGTTCCTACTGATCTCCTGAAATAAAGATCTGTATTCTACATTTTTGGATATTTTTTCATATTATTTATCCGCCTCTAGGCCCTGGACTGTCGGCTTGGGACCTAGAATAAGTACTCACTCAAATTTCCTCTCACTCACTTCTTAGATTTCTTCTGCGAAGATATTTTTAGATTCTATCCGCCTTGTCTCCCCTTGTTTACATGTAATGTTTATTTTTTTCTGCTTTCGTCTCAAGGACGCGTCAAAATGTAACTTTAGTGAATGCAAAACTAACAACTGTTAGCGAGTCTGCATCGAACAAATCAGTCTTTTGTCAATAACTTCTGATTTATCTGTTCGTCCTTTTATTTGAAAGCATATTATTTGTCAGGAAAAGATAAGTTCTTAAACTAGCTAACTTTTGTGATTCTAAACCTATTAATAAGAAATTCCATATTTTTTCCATTTTGGTGTTCGTTGTTTTCTAAGTCTCAACTACTTGAATGTTATAAAATTCGCCTCAGATCTTCCTTTTTCCCGGTAGGAAGTAATTATGCGTGTGTGTATATATCTTTTTCCATGTTAGTCTTGAAATCTATAAACTACTACTCGTTCACTTCTTTTACCTCTATTTTCAAACTAAATACGTGATTCTTCCGTAGTATGTGGGAATTTACGTCATTCTAAACAAGAGCTAAACCTGTTTTCGTGACCAATTGACTACATGTTCTTACTTTTTACATCGTATTTCAAACCACTAGCTACAAGTTCACGCGTATGCTAGGCTAGATTGAAATGCGTGCAGACGGCATCATTTTTCCCTTTTCTCTCCTTTTCTTACCCCGTCTGAACGAATAGGCCTTTCGTGTCTCCATGTTATAACTAGTTTGTTTTCAATGACACTAGAAAACGATGGCGTGGGCGAAGAAGTAGCAGCGTATCTTATCTATATTTTATCCCTACATTTTATTTTAACTTCTATCTTTATAAATGGAGGATTTTATCGTTGTTTCAATGTATTTTCACCATACATCTCCCCACTTGAGAACATGCACTAATGCAAGTTCCAAAACCAGTGATACACATAGATAAAATTAACTCCTTACGCCTGCTGAATACTCTAAATTTGATCACAGAGGTGCCTACTGAGGAAATCTGCACCGACATTCTGTGACCCCGGGATATATTCAATGTTAAATTGATATGGCTGTAACAATAACGACCAACGTAATAATCTGAACTTTGCCAATGCCGGGCCTGATGATAAAATACGAGGGCGGCCTGCATGGAGGCCGTTTGGACCACAGCCCCTACAATAGATGCAAATATCACAACAGGCTAAACACTCTGTTTGCTTTATCAATCACGATTACTTGTAGCGGTATGGCAGCTTGAGTAGAAAATCTGAAGAGCTGATGCCAAAGGCGACTTCTGGAAGGACAACCAGGCTACGACTTGTGGGTACTTGGAAGACAAAAGCTATACCCTGGTCCTCCAGGTTGAGGGCTGGTAGCACAGGGCTGAGGAAAGCAAAACTGTGTAAAAAACAATGAAGTTACGGAAACAATAATAAATGAACAAACTTTGCTGCGGGATGGACATTCGGAGTCTGTGGCTCGTATGACTGTCAGTGGTGAAAGCCGAAAGGAAGCCACTGACATGAAAACGGATGTCCTGGCCGCAAAACAGGATACAAGAAAGGTTTTATCAAGGGATGGAATGTCAGGAGCGCATGTACGGACAGTTAAACTAAGACAGACGGCAGGAGAAAAACATAGTTACACATTCTAGGGATAGCGAGGCAAATGGAGGGGCAGGAGAAGTTAAAACAGCAACAGGAGAAATTCAGTACTTTAAAGGAAGAGAGGATGGACATCACAATGAAGGCGTAGCATTATTCTACAGAAAGGAATGCCAAAGGACATTACTGGAAATGGAAACCCAGCAACAACAGACTGATAAGATTAAGATTGAGAGGGAGATTCACCAACACTACAATAATACAATGCTACGCACCAACGAATGATAGCGATGAGGAGGTCAAGGATGAATTCTATCAACAACTGCAGAAAGAAATGGAAGACACACCTAGATATGATCTTGTTATAGTAATGGGAGACGTCAATGCGAAAGTTGGTACACACAATACATATAATGAAAGAACAATGGGGAAATGCGGCAGCGGAACAGCAAACGAAAATGGGGATAAACTAATAAGTTTCTGTAGCATTAATAACCTGGTCATTGGAGGAACATTCTTCCCACATAAAGAAATTCACAAATTAACATGGGAATCACCAAATGGTCGGGACAGAAACCAGATAGACCACATCATGGTTAACGGTAGATGGAGACATGCATTACAAGATGTGAAGGTAAGAAGAGGTGCAGATGTGGGAAGTGATCACCATTTAGTAGTAGCAAAACTGAAAGTGAAACTAAGAAGGGCTGGACCAACTGTAACTACACAGAAAAGGTTTGACATCAGCAAAGCTGAAGAGCCAGACTCCCTTACCAGAAAAGCTTTTGCGGCCGACATAAAGAAACGATATCAATTTGCCAAAAGTCAGGAAAAGACATTGACTGATGATATAGACCAGAATTTCAACACCATTTCAACAATATACAAAGAAAAGAGCAAATCATGCTTGGGATTCCAGGAAAGGAAGAAGCAAGACTGGATAACACCAGAAACATTAAACACCATAACGATGAGAAAGGAAATGAAAAGAAAGAAAACAGAAGTGAAGTCCCCCAGGTTAAAGCAACTATATAGCGAACAGTACAGTCAGCTGGACAAGGAAGTTAAACGCCAAACCCGAGCCAACAAAAGGAATTTCCTAGACGATCTTGCAAATAAGGCAGAGGAGGCAGCACTGAGAAATGAACAAAGCACAGTACACAAAATAACTAAATTCATCAACGGAAAACAAGGTGCAAACAATATTACATTAGTAAGAGATAAGCAAGGTAGTTTCATCACGACAGCAGAGGGACAAGAAACAAGATGGGCAGAGCACTTAAGAGAAACTCTGAACAAGGAACCACCAGAGACACAATTGAATGTTCCTGAAGCTGAAAACGATCTAGATGTGAATATAGACATTCCACGAAAAGAAGAATTCATCACAGCAATCAAAGGGTTAAAGAACGGCAAAGCTCCGGGCCATGATAACTTAAATGCAGAGCTATTTAAGACAGACCCTGAGCTAGCAGCAGAACTATTAGAACCACTATTTGCACAAGTGTGGAAAACGGGGACAACACCATCAGAGTGGAACAAAGAAATAATTGTCAAATTGCCCAAGAAGGGAGATCTTGCAGACTGCAATAATTGGAGAGGAATCACTCTTCTCACAGTTCCCAGCAAAATACTAGGCAGGATAATTATACAGAGAATTTCAAAGGCAGAAGATCACAAACTGAGGAAAGAACAAGCAGGATTTAGAAAGAACAGGAGATGTGTAGATCATATATTCACTATCAGGAACATTATAGAGCAGTGCTCAGAATGGCAAAGACAGCTTTACATTAATTTCGTTGATTTTGAAAAGGCTTTTGACAGGGTACCCCTAGAGACAGTTTTGGAAAATACTGAGGGCTTATGGAATTCCAAGCTGCATAGTGTCAATCATAAAAGAGCTCTATGCAAGTCTTGCAGTAGTGTTGGGAGGAGCAAACCTAACCTTTGAGGTGAAGACCAGGAGTAAGACAGGTGATGCCCCTATCAACCACTCTATTTTTTAACGAGTCATCAGACTGGGTGAACAAGGCCAGTATTCAGAGGGCAGTCCAAGAGGAATAAGATGGACAACATTTTCTACATTGGAAGATCTGGAATATGCAGATGACATTGCACTACTAGCACATTCACATCAACACATCCAGGAAAAAACGGATAGACTTAATAAGTTTAGCCAGCAGATGGGGAAGAACAGGGATTTAAAAGAAGTCTGAGGTCATGACAAAATCAATGTGAGCAACCCTGAGAAAGATATCAGTAAGGAATAAGCAATTGGGAGACAGACAGATACCTTCACATACCTAGGAAGCATAGTAACACCAGACGGTGGGGCAGGCAAAGACATCAACATCAGAATGAATAAGGCAAGAACAGCCTTCTTTAGCCTAAACAACACCTGGAAGTCCTCCCAATACAGCACAAGCACAAAATTAAGATTATATCAGAGCTGTGTGCTTTCTGTGCTTCTCTATAGTGCGGAATGCTGGAGAGTTACAGAGAAGGAAATGTCGAAATTGTCCTCTTTTCACACAACATGCCTAAGAAAAATTCACTGAATCTTTTGGCCGAATACCATCACTAACCAAGATCTGCTTACTCGTAGCAAGCAAGAGGACATGCACACCATCATAGCTGGCAGACGCTGGAATTGGGTTGGTCATGTCCTCAGAAGAGACCCCGATGCCATCACAAGAACAGCTATGCTTTGGACCCCTGAAGGAAAACGAAAGAGAGGCCGACCAAAAACAACCTGGCGGAGGACTGTGGAGGCTGAGATGCAAAGGGGAACCGAGAGGATAGTTGGGCACTCTTACTAAACCTCTGGCCTCACCGAAGGGAGCAAGTAGTGGAATCAATTTGTTTTGCATGTTGCCCCTACAAGACGCCACTAGGGACGAATGATGGATAGATTTGCTTTTTTACGGTCGGCGGCTAAGGATCAAAGAAGACTCCTTTTCGCTTGTGGAATAGCCTTGTTCCGCTTTGTTCCACTTGCGGCTAGCATAAGCGACTGGGTTCAATTCCCCATTGGGTGAAGAGGACCTTTGCAACAAAGTAGCTCCCAGGCCTACATTGCTTGCGTCCGTTCTCACCACAAAATCCTGAGTCAAACCAGCCAATTTGAGAATAGGCTTGCTAGTGAGTTTTTCCTTTAACTCTTGGAATGCCAATTCACACTGCGCTGACCAAAAAATTTTATCTGGATTTCCTTTGCGAGTCAAATCAGTCAGAGGAGCACATATAGAGTTAAAGTTTTTGATATATTTTTGGTAAAACCCACACAACGACACGAATGATCGCACGTCTTTCTTTGTTTGAGTTATAGGTGCTCTCTGCAGTTTTTCCAAGTTCTTGGGGTCAGGGGTCATGTTACCCTGATATACCGTATGTCCCAAGAATTCCAACTCTTTGCATCCAATACAACATTTTGTTGGTCTAGCAGTCAAGTTCGCTTCTCTGAGCCTATCAAATAGCATATTCAGAGAGTTAACGTGTTCTTCAAATGTTTCTGTGGCGATGAGGATATCATCCATGAAATTCGTGATACATGGATTATTCAAGGGATCCAACAATTTGCGCATCATTCTAGAAAACACACTAGGAGCATTTTTCAATCCGAATGGCAACATGTTGAATTCATAATGTCCTTCCGAGGTGCTAAAAGCTAAATAAGGTCGAACCTCCGGCTTCACTGGAATCTGGTAATAGCTTTTGCTAAGATCCACCTTCGAAAAATATTTTGCCTTGTTCAATCTGGCAAATAACTTTTGTGTCCGGTAATGGATCCACCTGACCTTCTGTGACAGCATTCAGTTTCCTGTAATCTATGCACAGTCTATGTTCTCCAGACGGTTTCCTCAACAAAACTACACTGGAGCTAAAAGAAGATTCACTGTGAGAAATAATCCCTTCTTTCAACAAATAATCTATTTCCTCTTTCAATGCTTTCTCCTTAGCGAACGGAACAGAATAGGCTCTCATACAGATTGGTGTTGAGTCTACCAGCTTCATATCATACTCTAACAAATTAGTATGCCCCGGTTTGTCTGTTAACACATCTGTATGTTCCTCCAGAACCTGTTGAACTCTCTCCCTCTGAATTTTAGTCAGGTGCTTACTGACTTTTACCTCTGCAGCTGTCTCACAGGGGTGTAATGGGTATTCATGTGAGGTGAGTGGTTCCTTTTTTATTTCGGTTGCGATAGCCAAGGTCAGTAAAGGGGTACCTTCCTGGATTTGTCTGTCCAGATACTTCTTTAAAAGGTTCACATGATATATTTTCTCCTTCCCTTTTTTGTCAATTTTATAGTTTGTTCTAGACACCTTCTCTAGAACCGTATATGGACCTTGCCATCCAATTTGCAACTTATTATTGCTGCCGGGTAGTAGAAGAAGCACTTTCTCTCCCACAGCTAATTCTCTGTCCTTTGCTTTCCTATTAAAATAAGCTGCATGTTTCTTCCTGGCTTGTCTCAAATTATCATTTGCCAGTTTCCATCCAGCTTTCAGACGAGTGGTCAGCTCGTTCACATATTGATATGATGAGGTAACAGTTTCCTCTGCCTTCTCATCTGTCCACGTCCTTAACAATTTACATATGGACTTTTAATTTTTCATACTTATTTTTCATGACACCCGTCGGGTCCTTTCCACTAGAAGCATTATAGTGAGGACTTTTCTTCCTAGAATCATCACTCACAAATCGACCACTACCAATGTTTTTCTTTTGGTTATCTCCCCACTTTAAATTCCTGGTGAGAGATCTTCGCTTTCTTTTAGTTTCCTCAAGTTTATATGTTAAATTGTAACAAAACGAAACAACAGCAATATTTAACTAAGTTATAAGTACTTAGCTTTTTTTCTTAAACAAAATGTCGTCGACTTGTGTTGGCAAGCAAGCGTGGTCGTTGATAACAGGTAACTTAAAAAATACGTTATGCCACGCTTAAAAACAAAGTGTTTGAGGTTAAAGAGTTCGGTATAAAAGGATTTGATTGGTTGCTGGGAGAGACCTCAGTTTAAAAACAGACGCCAAGATTCCTGGAATAAAAAAATTGGTTGAAAAAAACCTGGGCTAGAAAATATTTTCAGATTTAAAATTTAAAAAAAAATTGGGTTTGAAAATATTTCCTTTTTTGGGGGGGGGGAGAGAGAGAGAGAGAGAGAGAGAGAGAGAGAGAGAGATCCGTACAACGAGACTGGACGGCCATACCCTGCTAAAAGTATCAAAAATACGTACATTGCACGAACAATTCGTACAGGTTGACAGGTATGCTTCTTCATCTGTTATATTATCATCTAAATAGTTTGTTTAATCTCGTTGATCTGGTAGTTCCTTTAAAAATTGTATCCTAAATCTTTCTCTTCTCTCATTTTATTCCTCTTCAAGACTACTTTTTTGCACTGACTTTGTAGAAATACTCAGCAAAGACATTAGCTTTTTCTTTATCTATGAGAGAGAGAGCAAGGGCTGAATGTCAGACGCTCCTGCATGCCCAATTCTTAACCCTTTGAAATTAAAATTCGTTCGTTCGTTCGTTCGTTTGTTCTGTTTCTGTTCTTTTCGGTAGTTTGATTGTTGACATTATTGTTTTCTTATTGTTCTCTTTGATTGCCTTAAGTTTTTTCCATACTTCTTTAATTTTAGTGCTAGGTTTAAGTGACTGACAAAACTCCTTCCAGTTAGTTTCTTTGGCTTTAAATTTTATTCTGTTAGATTCATTCCTAATATGTTTATACTCATCACAGTTTTCTTCTGTTCTGTTATTTCTATATTTTTGTAAGGCCCTTTTCTTTTCTCATGAATTTCTGCACAGCTTTTATTCCACCAGGCAACTGGTTCTTTATTCCACTGAGTTCTTCTTTTCTTATTAATGTTATTTATTCTTTTAAGGTGCTGTGGCATGCTTTTTTTTTATTTGGTATATATTTTATTACTATTTTTAGAATTTCATTGGTCAGTGTTTCTGCCCACAAGTCAGTATCATCTGATTCTATGTCTTTATATCCTATCATCTCCAGCTCTGATTGGAAGGCTTCCTAGTTTGCTTTTCTATAGTTGAAAGTTGGTTTCTCTTGTTCTGGGTTTGGAATGATGTTTTCATGCATGGTTATTACAAGGGGTAGATGATCTGAGTTTATGTCTTGTAAAAAAGTTAGTTGCTTATCCTTTACAGGACGTGGAAATCAACCCCAGCTTTTATTGGCTGTTTTTTGTGATTTTCTAGGCAATTTTGTCATTCAGTAGTTTGCCATTGCTTTCTGAACTGTACTTCGCTTATACAATTGTTAAAAATCCACACAAAGCGATCTGCTACGTAACCGCCTGCAGCAGGTTTCGAACCTAGTATATCTGGATTATTAAACTGCGTTCATATCCATTAGGCCACAGACGCAGTGTTTTGTAACGCTTCCCAATTTACATTCGCTAAGTTATTAGTTGTTATACTTATGTCTACTGCTGAGTCTGTCCTGTTAGCTTGTGGATTAATCTTAGTTGCCGTTCCATCATTTAGTATTAGAAGGTCATTATTTTGTATAAAGTCAAGTAGGCGCTTTCTTGCAATGTTTGCATGTTGTCCACCTCAAGCATACTGATGGGAGTTAAAATCGACTACTATGATTATTTTGGGACCTAGTCTGGTGCTTATGGAGAATATTTTTTTCGTTTTTAATTGAACCATTTTTAGCGTATACATTTAAAATTGTTAGATTGTTTGGTTCAGCTGATAAACTGACCTGGATACTTTTTATGTTGGTTGTATCACATACTTCCCAGTTATATCAGCATCTAAATAGTTTGTTTCATCTATCTGGTCTGGTAGTTCCTTTGAAAACTGTATCCTAAGTCTTTCTCTTCTCTCATTTTCTTCCTGTCCAAGACTACCTTTTGCACTGACTTTATAGAAATACTCAGTAAGGGCAATAGCTTTTTCTTTATCTGTTTCTGCTCTCTTTGGTAGTTTGATTGTTGGCATTACTGTGTTCTTAATGGTCCCTTTGATTTCCTTAAGCTTTTTCCATACTTCTTTATTTTGAGTGCTAAGTTTAAGTGACTGACAAAACTCCTTTCAGTTCATTATTCCACCAGGCAACTAGTTCTTTATTCCACCGATTTTTTGACAGCGCCATTTTGAGATCTGTCGTTCTCGGCGCTGGCCCCATATTGTCTCCGTGGTTCACCCATCTTGTCAGCCATATTATCTCTGTGGTTTAGTGCCTTTTCATCACGTTATCTTCAAGAAGATTTATTACAAGGCCATAATAAAGCCTACAAATTAGTTGTGTTTTTGCTCTAGAAATAGTTGTGTATATTCGTGTTTTCATGCCTTCTAGAGCAATAATCGCGTGTGTTATCTGTGTGGCGCAAATGAATACGCGCAGTAAGTTGAGTGATTAGCCTAGGGCTTATAAAAGAGATAGCAAGCGGCGAAACAGGCCTATTTTTGAGAGAGCCGCCCAGAAGAGAACAGGCGAAGATTAGACGCCAGAGTCAATCTGTGTCAATCTGTAGATGCCTTGAGTACGTGAGTTAAGTTAGATTAGCATTAGTGTTCTATAATTCTCTAATTATATTGAGCGTGGCTATTTTAATGTTTAGTTAAATAGATAAATGTGAAAGTTTAAGAGCGATTATGTCCTTTATCAGAAAGGTAAATACGGTATGAAGCTATTTCACGTGAATTTAGATGATATTAACTTGTTAGCTAAATAGCAAGATGACAGCCACGTGGTGATGACTGTAGTTCTAGTCGTTAAGTTAAGAATAATTATATTTTTGTTCTTGAATGTAAAAGTAATTAAGTGTATTTCACGATTATTGATTATTCTACTGTTTATTGTTTGTGGGTTACTTTGAGTGAAGTGAGATATGTATTTAGATTTCGGGAAAGCGCGATGCCACTCCTTTGTTGAGACAGGTGTTTCTCTGGTTACGCCTTGTGGAGCATGGAAACACCAATGTGGCTGGTGTCCATCACAAGCCGACAAGAAGCATTTTTATGGTTGTGTTTCATGTGATGAGTTCCCAATCTCATCAGGGGTCATATACGACACGCTTGTGGCCAGGCGCACAAGTCGTCACTTACGACATGTTCAGAGTGCAGGAACGAGTATTGATGTGGGTCGGTTGAGAGGTAGTAGTTTATTCTCATTATTGAGAGTATTGGTTGTACAGGTATTGAAGAATATTATTTTATGTCCAGTTGATTATTAATGTTATGTGAACAATGGTTTGTGAGAGCACGTAGGCGTACTTGGAGATGTATATTTCTCTTCTCCGCTCCTGAGGGAGCATGGGGCCACCAGTGTGGTTTGCCTCCGCATGAAGCATTCAGATGCTCTTGCAGTAGTGGTTTCGGTAGCAACCTATGTTACACGGTGTGATTTCCAGCCTCATGCACAACACCATACTATTATCGCTACACGACATGCATGAGTGTGTGTGTGTGATAGTTGAGTGTATGCTCTTGCAGTAGTGGTTTCGATAGCAACCTATGTTACACGGTGAGATTGCCAGCCTCATGCACAACACCATACTAGTCGCATTGGACGACACGCATGAGTGTGTGAGATAGTTGAGGATATCAGGTGGGCGCATGTTTTCTGTATGGTAAGTGTTATTATCCATGCTATTGATGTTCACTTAGACATTGTTTTGTATATTGTTTTTTTTCAGACAGTCTATGAAAACTGACTGGGTGTTTGTTTGATTGTTTGTTTGGTGTTCGGTTCTGTTCGGTAGAATTAAATGTTGATCTGCATAAGGCTTTGGGTTGCTTAAATTGTTAAGTCTGCTGCTGAGAGGGTTGCAAGCAACCAATAATTGCAACCCCTGTCAAACGATCCTTTATAAATTTTCTTAGTGCACGGGTCTTGGGTGTGAGGTACATCCAGCCCCTGTAACATTATTAATGTTATTTATTGGTTTTAGGTGCTGTGGTATATTTTTATTTGGAATATATTTTATTGCTATTTCCAGAATTTCATTGGTCAGTGCTTCTGCTCACAAGTCAGTGTCATCTGATTCCATGTCTTTATAATCCATCACCTCCAGCTCTGATTAGAAGGCTTCCCAGTTTGCTTTTTATAGTTGAAAGTCGGTTTCTCTGGTTCTGAGTTTAGAATGACGTTTTCATGCATGGTTATTAAAATTAGCCTGGATACCTTCTATGTTGGTTTTATCAAATACTTCCCAGTCTATAATTTTAAATGTTTCGTTGACTAAGACTGCGACACCTCCTCCTCTTCCATCTTTCTTATCGTGCCTAAGTATGTTAAAGCCCTTACAACTATATCTACTATTTGGGTTAATAGTGTCACTTGAAGAGCATATATATTTGTTGGTACTATTTTGTTACGATCTACCTGGTTCTTACTTTCTTTAGCCAACTGCGTTTTAATCATTGTAACTTCCTCTTGCACACTCTTGATTTATGTTACTTTAGTGCTGGTATATGTATTGATTTCTTTATATATTTAATGACCGTTTTGAAAGGGGTTTTGGTTGTTATTGATTCCTTCAGTGCTTTTTTTGGTCTGCTGATACACTGTGCAGCCCTGGAACCTAGCACTGTGGTTCCCTTTGCAATTAATGCATTTTCTGTTTTCATTACCCTTTCTAAAGTCAGCATCTGACTTAGCCTTTTCGCACTGCGTAAAAGGGTGTGCACTGACACAAAACCTACATACTGTCTTCCCCCTGCAACTGTGTCGGCCATGGCCACATTTCGTGCAGTTGGAGCACTGCAAAACTGAGGAAATGAAGGCGTCTGTGTTCTTTTTAGCTTTCCCAAATAGAACTGTCTTGGGAGGGGGTTCCTTCCCTTCTATTTTTATTGCTACCACTGGGGTTACTATATTCCCTTTCACTGTTATTCTTTCCATGTGTCCGTGCTTTAAATCTGGGTTCTGCTTGGCCAGGTTGTTTAAAACTTCCTCACCTGACAGGGTTGTGTTTATACCTTTTACAACACATCTTCTGATTTCTTATGAAATTTCTATTTGTATTTTATGTAGTGGGCCCCGTGGATCGATTTTGGTTTTTCCTGCAGTTCTTGTAGTAAAGTTTTGGTTTTTTCTGTTTCATTTAGTGTTATCATTATTCCACTGTTTTGTTTTTCTATTTTGGCAATGGCTTTTTTTATCAGTTACTTTTCCCAGGATGACCAGTTATTTGTCGTCCGGGAGAGATCGAAGCGTAGCTTCTGTTCCAGCTATTTGTGTAATTTTAACTTTTTTGGGGTTTTCCATTCGGTTGGAGATTTCTTAGTTTTCTCATCTGGTTTCGTGACTTCTTGTGGTTGTGTTTTTCTAGTTGTCCTCATTGTCATCTTCACTGGGTCCTATCTTTTTGTTAGCTGTCCTGGTTCCTGAGTATTCGCCTTTATTGTTTATGCTTATTGTTGTTTTTACTTCTGAGCCTTTTTCATGTGTCTTGGTCCACGCTTTTCCTTCCCCGGACTGTGCCCTGGTTATCGGTGGCATTGTCCCTGTCTTTTAATTAGCTACTACTTTTTTTATTATGTGCTTGGTTTTGTATGAACTTTAATGTTTATCCTTAGTCTCACTGCTTTAAGCTTAAGTTGTGTATATCATTGATTTCTCTTTTCTTTTTTTTTAAATTTTATAATATTATTATTTAAGAAACACTTTTGAACATGTCTAGTAGACCTTGTTTAGCAGTTAAATCTAGTTCGAATTTTGTCAGGTAACTTTAATATATTTGTTTTATTTAAATTATATTTTGATAGTTGAATATTGTTATTAGTAATCTATGGTTTGTTTGTTTATTTTATTTTATTTTTTCCCTCACTACAATTCCTAAATTATACAAATATTTATAGTAATAGTTTAAAAGTCCCCTAATACCTAATATTAACTACAATAATCTAATACTTATATCAAACTGTAATGGAAATCACCACTTAAATTATGTCTATCAAGATGGCTGTCAGATCTCACACAAGCAAGTGCCACGTGGCGCTTGGATCTATTAATTTTTTTTGCCGTAACATTCCTGAGTTATATCAATATCCCAAGCGATACTTAACTAGTCACCAATTACATGATATTAAATGAAATAATCAAATACTTAACTCAAACTAAAAAGGAATCGCCACTTATCTTTACTATGTCTATCAAGCGTATTTAATAGAATTCCTAAGTTTTAATAATACTTCTAGCTACCAATTACCTAGTCACCTAAAAGTAACTGCAATAAGCTAATACTAAAGATAGATAAAAAAATTATTAACTTAATCATAGACTACTCACTTACTGAAAAGATTAAACTTCTTTTTCTTCGTTCACCATCAGATGTTAACTTGAATAAGTTCAAAGAAAGCAGTAGTCAGCCTGAGGCTGTTGATATCTCCGGTCAGACACTAGTAATGCTGTGGATTTACCACCAATATCATATGCATCGTAGTACTAATAATATCAAGACTCATTGCCTAAGAGTACGACCACAACTAGAACTAGCTGACATTAAATAACTAATAACGCCTGGAACAGGTACTGACCCTTTAATGAAAAGTACACACACAAAGCCACACACGGCTATCAATGCGCATGAAAATGCAATACACAATGTAATAAGAATGCCAACTTACTTGCAATAATAATTCCAACTCACATAATAGCGAAAATGGTCATCGACATAATCTACTCAGCAACCGCCATGACTATCGCTCACAAGCAGAATGCACTACTGACACAACGCAATACATAATTGCAAATAATCTTCTCATAAATAATATCCAGGAGAAAAATCACTAGATTTTACAACCACCACCTAGCGATAAATCAAATACTCCTGATCACATGAAAATTGGCAAGTAGTATGAACCACACTGTCATTTCAACAAAAAAAAAAAAATCTCAGCACAACTGCTGACAAAGGCAAAAGCGTCCTCACAGGACGGCGGACATCCCAAGACTACTTTGCGCCAAAAGTATTATACCGACTTCCGTTTTGCCCAGACTGACCAAACGGGTTTTTCTCTATCCTCACAGCGTAGCCACTTTTCAACGTGACCACTCAAAATATTTTAACGAATGACTATGCCGTGACATCCACCCCCCCCCCCCTCCTTAAGAAAGAAAACGAAGTTTTCTTCCACCGGAGGAGGCACGCCCAACCCCCTCTTGAGTGAGGGCGAAGAAATGCCGAGATAGCACCTCCTCATGCAAATAAGAAATTCCAGAGTTGTCTCATGCCATTGTCATACATGCCTTCTTATTCTTACTTACTTACTTACTTAGTCGTTCCCCTTCTACCGTGAGGTGTAGAGGTTTGGAAGAGAGAGCGCCAGACCATTCTATCAGCTGTCTTCTTCCTGGCCTGGTTCCATTCTAGTCCTCGGTCCTTCAAAGATTGTCTAATGTTGTCCTCCCAGCGGACTCTGGGTCGTTCTGGAGGTCTGGATCCCTGGCTCTTTGTTTCCCATGCTTGTCGTGGTAGCCGATCTTCTCCCATTCTGCAGACATGGCCAAACCATCTTAGTTGGGACTGTTCTATTTGGGTCTGCAGCGGATGGGATTTTAGGCCTTGACGGATCGTCTGGTTGCGGACCATGTCTCTTCTTGTTACTTCAACCACTTTCCTCAGATACCTCATTTCTGAGGTTTGGATCTGGCTTTTGTGGGTTGTAGTCATTGCCCAGACTCGCATCCATATGTCAAGACTGGGACATAGGTGGAGCGGTATACAGCCATCTTCGTTTTCTTACAGGTTGGATTGGAGATGTGCCTCTGATTTAGCAATCAGGGCAACATCATCAGCAAATGCCAGCTCCGAAATATAGACCTGTCTCATCTTCCAGTACCCCACTGAATAATTTCTTGTTCTCTCCTTACATGCCTTGATGACATCGTCCATAAGGAGTATGAAGAGGTAAGGTGATAGGATATCACCTTGTCTTACACCAGTGGTGGTCCTGAACTCTTCTGACTTATGGTTTGCTGTCCTCACATAATTTCTGCAAGACTTGTAGAAGCTCTGTATAGCATGAATCAGAGGTGCTGGAATATTCTTCCTTGCCAAACAGTCCCAAAGTTTGCTCCAGGGGACCCTGTCAAACGCCTTTTCCAGATCTATGAAACAAAGATTGATCTCACTCTTATACTCAAGGGCCTTTTCACTCAGCTGTCTGAGTGTGAAGATTAGGTCTTGAGTACTTCGGTTTGCTCGGAATCCGCACTGGACCTCATCCAATTGTGGCTCAGCTAGGCGTCGGAGTCTCTGCTCTAGGATTCTAGAGTAGATTTTACCAGGGACACTGAGAAGGGATATGCCTCTATGGTTTCCACATTGTCGATTGTCACCCTTTTTGAAAATTGGTGTTATGATGGCAATCTCCCAATCCTTTGGTATGGTCTTGTTGCACCATGCTGCCTGTAGGACCTTTAAGAGTAATAGGTCGCCTGATGCTCCCATGTACTTAACCATTTCTGGTGTTATACCATCATGCCCTGCTGCTTTGCCCATCTTGATTTTCTCTAGTGCTGCCCTCAGTTCTTCCATCTTTATGTCATCTTCACCATCATTGGTTTCCTCTTCTGTGTCAGTGGTTATTATTTCTGATGCTT
Source organism: Oreohelix idahoensis (assembly GCA_024509875.1). NCBI lineage: Eukaryota > Metazoa > Mollusca > Gastropoda > Stylommatophora > Oreohelicidae > Oreohelix > Oreohelix idahoensis. The sequence continues at coordinate 157,569 of JAMPIV010013945.1, read as the reverse complement.
CATCATGCTCACCATCCAGGAGTTCTGAGAAATATTCTTTCCATCTTTCCATTACTTCCTTCGGGGCAGTAAGCAATTTGCCTTGCTTGTCTTTTATAAATTTGAGAGGGCATTGTTTTTCTTTCCTCATGTTCTTTAGGGTCTTATAGAACAATTTCTGGTTTTCTTGTGCATCTTTTTCTAGCTTTTCTCCAAATTCTTCCCAGGACTTCTGTTTTGCTGCTAGCACTTTGTTCTTTGCTTCTGTTCTGAGTGTCACATATTCTCTATATTTTTCCATTTGTCCTGTTGTGTTTTTAGCTCCTAAGTATTGTTTCCATGCCATTTTCTTCTCTCTTATTTTCTCTTTGACTTCCTCTGTCCACCAAGGTGTCCTCTTTCTCTGGTTCCCAAGTCGGACTTCACCGCATGCTTCTGCAGCAGCTGTCTTTATGATATCCTTGAATTTATTGCCTTCTTATTCACTAGACTCAATACAAGGAAACCTGTACAAATGCCCACCAGGTACTGACAGTCGTGAAAAATAACAACGACTGACTAATCCTGGAGTAGTCTACACATAATGCATGTTACACCAAATCTATATAAATAATTGTCACCACACAAACATCAAGTCATCGTATCAGCAATCATCTTCTCACCAAATAGCTGTAGGTATAAGATAATATGGCATATCTACCCATTAAGTACAACTTCATAGATATTGCCTATATGGCAGCAAAATACATACATTGCAAAACAATGCGTAGCAAAATACATGACCCTTAAGATTACCAGACCATCATATTTCATAGGTCTCTGATAAATGCAAGGCAGGCCTGCCCACAGTGCACCTGCCTACAGTGTGCCTGCCTACAGCCTGCCCGCCTAAAGTATGCTTGTCTCAAGTATGCCTTTATGGCACTGTGCCACATTAATACAAAACACGACCTTGCAAAATACAGCATAACCATGCATTGCAAAGCATTACACTATCTCTGCAATTTCATAACGTGTCATAGCATAAACAAGCATCGCAAGAAATCTCACACTCTCTACACATTTACAAAACCCTCATATTGATATCAGAATAGAACTGGGGGCGTGATTCAGAGCCTCCCAGGTTCGGTTCGCGTCAACCGAAACATCTTACTGAACGCGAACCCGAAATCTAACCCTCGCTAATGCTGGACTATTAGCAGATGGTTTTGAAGCAAAGACATATGCTTCTGCCTAACTGCCTTACGCGCACCCCAACTATTCGCAAAAGTCACCCGTGCCATTTTGGTATTGTCGCGTAACGACAATACTTCGACGAATCTAACCGGCGCGACCTCATCAAACACCCTTCTGAGTGTGCGCCAACTAGCACTCAGTAGCACGTTACGCACCCAAATTGTGCGATCACTAGCTTTCGGACTTTCGTATAAGTCCCTACTGCTCCTAGTCATGTCATTCGGTACTTGCCGCGAAATACGTCTTCGATTTACCTTTTGATCATTTCCCTTGGGAGTTTGGTGATGTTGAGCCTCTGCTCCAGCCACACCCACGGCACTATGCACCCCGCGTACATTACCGACGATCAAATCGGCAATAGGGTCCTCGAGGACAAACGCACTTACTCTACCCGATAGGAAAGGGGTATCCAGGTTGATACACGCCTGGGGGTAAGACTCCACTAAAACCACACTCAACAATGGGGGTGCTGGAAGCTAACTCTTCCACCAAGCACTGTCTTCACATCAGTGAAACTAAACTAAGTAAACAAATAGTAGAATTATACTATAATGTATCAAAATATATAATACAGATAATACCAAACTACAAAGGACACAGAGCAAGATCAAATTTTAACTAACAGTCAAAATACATACACACTACGTCATACTTGAACAATAAAGAAATGTCAAAACATAAATAAAGAAACAATAACAAACCGAGAAGCAAATACAGCAACAGCACCACACTATTTAACAAGTCAAAGTAACTGATAGATATAATCAGTAAGAAAGACAGACAATAGAAAATTAAATTCTCAGAAAAACAAGAAAATATCAATATAATACATAATACATAAACATACGAACAATAACTTATCTGAAGCTCCAACGGCGCTTGAATATGGAGAATCCTCAGCACAGACGACAATGATGATGAACAGGACAAACCAAACTCCACAATACGTATAATTCCAAACGAATATAAGTCCAGGAATAGCTACACTGTCAAATCTGAGTGTCACGGTATAATATTATCTCACGCACTGACCGCAATATCCTTCAAGATGCTCCCACTGCACTGTTTTTAATATAATGGAAATGTCTACTTCCTCACAGTTCAGCTACACAGCTGCTAACAAAAGTCACAGGTACGTCGGCAGGGCACAAAGCACATACAAATTCACCCCTGGTTGGGCACGTCTGAGTTGAGAAACACGTCACTGGCGTCGGCCTAGGAAAGACACGTCAGAGCTTTTCACCCCTGGGGGGGGGCACATCTGAGAAGTAATGGCTGAATCAGCAGCACATCACGATGACTTGGGGGTACCAATAACCTCTAACAGCCTCCTATCGACTACAAACTCATAACAACCATCACATTCCACCCTATTACCGAGTTTGACCAAGCTATCTCCCATCTGGCACCTGGACATGCCGCCTGGGCCCCTAGCTAAATAGTACCAACCCCCCCCCCCCCAAGCTCCGCTGCTCTTCACGGATCACTGTCGCCAACAACCAAAAGAACTCAGAGATACGTCAAACTGACCCGTCTGACGCACACTGTAACACTGGCCTAACACTTTGACAATCGCATCTATACCTGCAAAGATACTAGAGCAAACAACTTAGAACTCAACTGCATCTTTTTTCACAGCGAAAGACTGAAAACATACCGAAAAAACTAGCCATTATAACTGTGGTGCTGAACGTAGGTCAAAACCCGTAAACGAGGTCAGGTCAAACGACCGTAAACATTAAACTGACAGACTTGCACACACTAGCCTTACACTGGACACTGAAAAGTAAACAACTCACTCCCGTGAGTTGACAGCAATATGAAGGCGCCAACCCAGTGGCATTACCAACCTTCTAACACTCTGTGTGTACAATCAATCATGGCCTATTTAAGGCAAACGCAGGCTCCACGGCCTTGCTATCAATAATATCGAATAAATACTTCCAGCTAGCTGGGAATACTATCATAACAAACAGGCTCCATGGCCGAAAGAATTGTCCGCTATAAATATCATCAAAATATCGGCCCCACGGCCTCTAACTGACCGGACAAGAGCCACCCAGATGTCAGACACTAGTAATGCTGTGGATTTACCACCAATATCATATGCATCGTAGTACTAATAATATCAAGACTCATTGCCTAAGAGTACGACCACAACTAGAACTAGCTGACATTAAATAACTAATAACGCCTGGAACAGGTACTGACCCTTTAATGAAAAGTACACCACACAAAGCCACACACGGCTATCAATACGCATGAGAATGCAATACACAATGTAATAAGAATGCCAACTTACTTGCAATAATAATACCAACTCACATAATAGCGAAAATGGTCATCGACATAATCTTCTCAGCAACCGCCATGACTATCGCTCACAAGCGGAATGCGCTACTGACACAACGCAATACATAATTGCAAATAATCTTCTCATAAATAATATTCAGGAGAAAAAACCACTAGAATTTACAACCACCACCTAGCGATAAATCAAATACTCCTGATTACATGAAAATCGGCAAGTAGTATGAACCACACTGGCATTTCAACAACAAACAAAAAAACTCAGCACAACTGCTGACAAAGGCAAAAGCGTCCTCACAGGACGGCGGACATCTCAAGACTACTTTGCGCCAAAAGTATTATACCGACTTCCGTTTTGCCCGGACTGACCAAACGGGTTTTTCTCTATCCTCACAGCGTAGCCACTTTCCAACGTGACCCCTCAAAATATTTTAACGAATGACTATGCCGTGACATCTCCGTAGATTTTCTCCAGGAATGGTACAGGTGATGATCATATGCGTTTTCTCTGTTCCTCGTATGTTGGGCACCTTTGAAGCAGATGTTCGGCAGTCATTTTATCGGTGCCACAGTCACACTCATCAGCAGTTCGAGGAAGTTGAGGGGAATTGCGGTAAGACGTGGAGTACAATGGATGGATGTAGAAACAAAATCGAAAAAGGTGAATCGTCTTACGAGGACAAAAGACAAAGAAACTAGCCAACGTTACGGCTACAAAGCCTTCGTCAGGGAAAGGAAAGAAAGTGAAGGCTATATAGGACACATAAGAACCTAAAAAAATATAAAAATAAAATAGGTACTTTCCTTAAGACATCGAAGTCCTTGATTTTTTATTTCATATTTATTTATCTCCAACTCAATCTGTCCTCTTCTATTTCCAGTTCCCATTAATATTACATTTGGGTAGTTTATTGTTAAGTTTCGTTTTTTAGTTTCTTAGTATGTATTGTGTACATCCGGTGGTGGCAGTCATTTCCTTTTTAGGGCACTCTTTTCCGTTCGCGGGAAGCAAAAGTGGTAGGACTTCGATGTCTTAAGGGAAGTACCTTTTTTTTTATATTTATTTAGGTTTTTATGTGTCCTATCTAGCCTTCACTTTATTTTTTTCCCTGACGAAGGCCTTGCGGTTGTAACGTTGGCTATTTTCTTTGTCTTTTGTACTCGTAAGACTAATCTTTTTTCGATGTTTTTCACACCCATCCATTCATCAGTAGTTCCTATCTTTAATTTTTTTAATAGATGGTATCTCAATCTGTCATGACCTGTGCGAAGTCTAAAGATTACGACTTGTTCACTTCTGCTGAGCTGGTAATACGGATCATTTTTTATGTAGCCTGGATGCTCTAATTCCCACTTGTGCTTGTACCTGCGCTTGATAAAACTCTTGGATTTGTGTCAAGTTGAGGACGTTTTCTCTCTTCCTTTGCCAATCTGTCAGCCTCTTCATTTCCAGGGATGTTGCATTGAGAAGGGATCCACTGTATCACGTCTCTTTTGTACTGCTAACATATTCTGTGAAGTGTTACTCTTAGGTCATCCAGTTCAGCATTACTTTGACTTTTCAGCAGTAATCACTGACAGCGCATCTGAGAAGATAGCTACTCTGAGCTTTCTTCTGTCATGAGAATTTCAGATGCAGTTTTTAAGGCCTCTGCTTCTGCTTTGAAGTTACTTGAAAATTACCTTGTTGTGATTGCTATCTTTTTTGTATGCCATTGCTTAAGCTCAGGAAGACTCCTCCACCCCCACCTTCTGTTGCATTAGTTGCTGATCCATCTGTGTATGCATGGATCCAGGTGTTGCTTGGGTAATGTTTCTCTATATATTTTGTAGTTAGGACTCTCCTTTCTGTTTCATTTTGGCTTTCTCTCAATACCAGGAACGTTTTTTATCATTTCAGGGAAGCACTGTTGTTTCCAAATTGGTAGCTTGTGTGCAGTACAAATTGGCGTTGCTGTTGATATTGCGTTTATGGCGTCTGCTCTCATTTTTGTTTTTACTGCCTTTACAAAGTTGCGGCGCTTCAGTCTTCCCCTTCCAAGTCCATTTATTCTCTGGTGCACTAAGTGGTCTATGAGCCTCCTGAATTTCTCGGCTTGTTGCTGGGCTCTGCTTTCTCTTCTAACCTCCATAGGCTGGAGGTGAGTTATCTTTTCCAACTCTTTTATGGGTGTTGACTTCATGCCCCCTATTATGATTCTCATTGCTTGGTTTTGGGTTCTGTTTATTTTGTCAACGTTCGACTTAGCTGCCGTTGACCATGCTGTAATTCCATGTTCTAAGACTGGTCTCACACGCCTAGCATATAGCTTCTTTAGTACTCTCTCATCTGCTCCCCAACCCGTGCCAGCAAGTTTTTTCATGATTGCAATTCTCTGCCTTGCTCTTGCCCATTCTTTTCTCAATCTGGGTTTTCCAAGTCAAGCGGCGATCAAAGGTAATGCCTAGATAGTTTGGGTTGTCATCCAGATGTAGATTTTTCCCATTTAGCACCAATTTGGAGATCTGTGGTTTGTTTGAGAGAGAAAATACAATGAATGATGTTTTTCCTTCATTTACCTTTACTAATCATGCCTTGGCCTACTCCTCCAATGATGTTAGGGCTTGCTGCATCCGTATGCTTGACGTAGTGATATATTCCTCTGAGATCCACAGGGCTAAGTTGTCTGCAAATGAGGCTTTGTGGGTTCGTTTTGGAATATTCTCTGATATGTCATTTATATATGTGAGGAACAACGTGGGTGACAGGACTCTCTCTTGGGAAACACCCTGCTCCAATACCATCTCCCTATTGGTCTGTCCTTGTAGTTGGACTCTGGCCGTTCTATTCTCAAGGTAGTGGCTGATCCATTTGAACATTCTCCCACACACTTCAATTCTTTGCAGCTTAACTTTAATCTTTCCACACTTTGTCAAATGTTTTTTCTAAAATCACCCAAACCACCAGTGTGTCTTTTTTTTTCTCGGAAACTGTCCTCAATTTTCTGAGTAAAAGTTCAAACAAAACATAGAAGATAAGGAAGCCAAAAGGATCAAAAATCAACTAAAAACACAAAGTCTGGCCGTCTACATTGATGGATCCAGGGGTGATAGTGGGCAACTAGGTGCAGGAGTAGTAATACCACAGTGGGGAAATAAAAATAGCTGCAGTGTAACTGAAGGGGCTTCGATTTTTACCGCAGAGATGGAAGCAATTCTAAAAAGTTTAGAAATAATCGAAGATAATCCACCAGAAGCAGTTACCATATTTACAGACTCACTATCATCACTACAAGCACTAGATCACCCAGGTAAATGTAGCCGGCCAGACATAAAGGAAGAAATTCTAGCAATTAATACATCACTAGGGAACAGCGGATGTAGTGTGTGGCTAGTGTGGGTTCTTGTACACATAGATATAGCAGATAACGAGTTGGCAGACCAGAACGCCAAGAATTGAAGAATAAGTAAAAACAATATAAGAGCAGAAATGGGAAGGGCGGAGCCAAGTGAAACTATTATAGTTGTTGTTGTAGTTGTTTTTTGTAGAAGTTTTTGTAATTATTATATTTGTTGTTATAGTTATTTTGTTGTTGTAGTTTTTGTAATTATTTCTGTTGTTGTTGTTATTGTTTTTTATAGTAGTTTTTGTAATTATTATAGTTGTTGTTTGTGTTGTTTTTGTTGTAGTTTTTGTAATTGTTGTTGTTGTTATTACTGTTGTAGTTTTTTTTAGTAGGTTGTTGTAGTTGTTTTTTGTAGAAGTTTTTGTAATTATTATATTTGTTGTTATAGTTATTTTGTTGTTGTAGTTTTTGTAATTATTTCTGTTGTTGTTGTTATTGTTTTTTATAGTAGTTTTTGTAATTATTATAGTTGTTGTTTGTGTTGTTTTTGTTGTAGTTTTTGTAATTGTTGTTGTTGTTATTACTGTTCTAGTTTTTTTAGTAGTTGTTGTAATTATTGTTGTTGTTGGTTTTTGCTGAAGTTTTTGTAATTATTGTTGTTGTTGTTTTTTTTGTTTGTTTTAGTTTTTGAAATAATTATAGCTGTTGTTGTAGTTAATTTTTGTTGTACTTACTTACTTAGTCGTTCCTCTTCTACCGTGATGTGTAGAGGTTTGGAAGAGAGAGCGCCAGACTATCCTTCGGCTGTCTTCCTCCTGGCCTGGTTCCATTCTAGTCCTCGGTCCTTCAAGGATTGTCTAATGTTGTCCTCCCAGCGGACTCTGGATCGTCCTGGGGATCTGGATCCCTGGCTCTTTGTTTCCCATGCTTGTCGTGGTAGCCGATCGTCTCCCATTCTGCAGACATGGCCAAACCATCTTAGTTGGGACTGTTCTACTTGGGTCTGCAGGGGGTGGGATTTTAGGCCTTGACTTATCGTCTGGTTGCGGACCATGTCTCTTCTTGTTACTTCAACCACCTTCCTCAGATACCTCATTTCTGAGGTTTGAATCTGGCTTTTGTGGGTTGTAGTCATTGCCCATGACTCGCATCCATATGTCAAGACTGGGACATAGGTGGAGCGGTATACAGCCATCTTCGTTTTCTTACCAACCTCTCTCTTGTTGTTTTTTGTTGTAGTTTTTCTAATTATTGTTGTTATTGTTGGTGTTCTTTTTTGTTGTAGTTTTAGTAATTATTATAGCTGATGTTGTTGTTGTTTCTTGTTGTAGTTTTTGTTATTATTGTTGATGTTGTTATTGTTGTAGTTGTTTTGTGTGGTATTTTTTGTAATTTTTGTTGTTGTTGTTTTTTTGGTCGTATGTTTAAAAATTTTTGTTGTTGTTGTTTTTTGTTGTAGTTTTTGTAATTATTATAGTTGTTGTTTTAGTTATTTTTTATTGTAGTTTTTAAATTTTTTTTTTTTTGTAATTATTGTTGTTTTTGTTATTGTTGTAGTTGATTTTTGTAGTAGTTTTTGTAATTATTGTTGGGACCCCAAGATGCAGCAATAGTGAATGCAGTCAGCGACTCATAGCTTGACTGCCTGCGTCAGGACCAGCGAACCAGAGCTGGTTAAGACCGTGCTCCACCTCCACGTGGTGGTCCTGATAACAGTCTGCAGCAGTGCAGGCTGGCTGAGCGAGCACGGATCGAAATGGGAAGGTAAACCCGGTCCTTAGAAAATGCTGTGCAGAAGTCGGATGTGTCGACCGAAAGGTGCAGATATCACAGCTTAGGCGCAAACAGACACAACGCAACCACCGTCCTTTTTAGGACGAACGAGGAAGAAGAAGAAGAAGTAATTATTGTTGTTGTTGTTATAGTTATTGTTGCGTGTCTTTGTATGATTATTTCTATATTCTGAGTAGACACTCTTCTACTCTGGCCAATGTTCAACTAGGGGTAAAGTTAGTAGACCACGCACACAGTCCTTCAACACGATCTCGTAAATGTCACCACAAAAGCAGTGTGGACAATATACAACACAGTTTATTGTACTGGACGTTGCTCCAAACGATAATCGTGAAATTCATATATACCTGTATATTATGACGTTTCATTTATCGTCTTCAGTCTAGCTCTGTACCGTCTGTAGCTAGAACACTGTCCTCGACAGATTTTGACATTTTAATATCGTTCAACTCACGTTCTTCACAGAAATCATAATTCCTTTTACAAATATACTGGCATCATCTCACGGAGGTATATGGGTGATCCAGTGATAAAATACTTAGGAATATACCAAGAAATACTATAATTCTCAGGAGCTCAGAAACACACGTCCACCTTCCACAATGAAACACACAGAAGAACCTAGCAGACACTCGTACACCTTTGGAGATACCGACCTTAACTTCTGCTAACTGAACCTCAAGGTAGTGACGTAACTTCCTGTTACCACGGACTACCAATAATAAACAAATATGAATCCTTTGTCGAACCATTTCGATATCGACAGACATGTTAATAAATTTTTTTTTTAACAGTTGTAGTGGTTTTTAGTTGTAGTTTTTTGTAATTATCATCGTTGTTGTTGTTCTTTGTTGTAGTTTTTGTATATATTGTTTTTGTTGTTATTGTTGTAGTTTTTTTGTAGTAGTTTTTGTGATTATTATAGTTGTTGCTATAGTTGTTTTTTTGTTGTAGTTTTTGTAATTATTGTTGTTATTGTTGTAGTTGTTTTTAGTAGTAGTTTTTGTAATTATTATATTTGTTGTTGTTTTGTTTTTTGTTTTAGTTTTTGTAATTATTGTTGTTGTTGTTATTGTTGTAGTTGTTTTTTGTTTTAGTTGGATTTAGTAGTAGTTTTTGTAATTATTATCGTTGTTGTTTTTTTGTTGCAGTTTTTGTAATTATTGTTGTTGTTATTGCAGTTGTTTTATAATGTAGTTTTTGTAAATATTATTGTTGTTGTTATTGTTGTAGTAGTTTTTTTTTGGTAATAGTTCTGATGATTATTATAGTTGTTGTTGTAGTTGTTTTTTGTTGTTGTTTTTGTAATTATTGTTGTTGTTGTTATTGTTTTAGTTGTTTTTTATGTAGTTTTTTGTAATTATTGTTGTAGTTGTTTTTTGTTGTAGTTTTTGTAATTATTGTTGTTGTTGTAGTTGTTCGTTATTGTAGTTTTTGCAATGATTGTTGTTGTTGTTATTGTTGTAGTTGTTTATTGTTGTAGTTTTTGTAATTATAGTTGCTGTTGTAGTTGTTCGTTGTAATAGTTTTTGGAATTATTGTTGTATTTGTTATTGTTGTAGTGGTTTAATGTTGTAATTTTGTAATTATTGTTGTTTTTGTTATTAATGTAGTTGTTTTTGTGTTGTAGTTTTTGTAATTATTATATACTACTGGACAAAAGTTAAGGGCCGCCATTCAGTTTAGATAAGGTTTATATAATTGATTGGCAAACTGTAAAGACAGGTGAAATGTCATTAAAACTAAGCTCAGAGAAATGTGTATACATTTCTGTGTGCACAAGATTTTTTTTTAAATGTCCAAAAACTGGGTCACTTTAACCCGTACGTGAAAATTGCTATTGTTGTTGCAAAAACTCAGTGTTTTTGCAACACGCCCCACTAGTTCAAAAAGTAAAAAAGTGAGTTGAATTTGAATGCACGTGGAAAATGATCATCGGTAAAGAGTGTTCACCGTTGGTATGCAATAAATCAGTATGACAAGTGGTCGAAATGATCACTGCATTAGCCATGCCCCCAAGGAGAAGTCTCAGCACTATAGACCGTGATCGAGCCATGGCATGGATTCAGGAGGGTCAATCTGTTCGTTATGTTGCAAGACGTTTACCAGTGTCCCACTCTACAATTCAGAGACTTCTTGAGAGATTTCAAGCTACCGGACATTTGGAAAATCGACCCGGCTCAGGAAGAATTATATAAACCTTGTCTAAACTGAATGGCGGCCCTTAACTTTTGTCCAGTAGTATAGTTGTTGCTGTAGCTGTTTTTTGTTGTAGTTTTTTGTAATTATTATAGTTATTGTTGTAGTTATTTTTTGTTGTATTTTGTAATTGTTATTGTTGTTGTTGTTGTTGTTGCTGGCTTAAATTCAAGGACAATATAAAGTCAGCAGCTGCAGAAGCATGTGGTGAAGTCTGACTTGGAAACAAGAGACAGAGGACACCTTGGTGGACAGAGGAAGCCAAAGAGAAAATAAGAGAGAAGAAAATGGCATGGAAACAATACTTAGGAGCTAAAAACACAGCAGGACAAATAGAGAAATATAGAGAATATGTGACACTCAGAACAGAAGCAAAGAACAAGGTGCTAGCAGCAAAACAGAAGTCCTGGGAAGAATTTGGAGAAAAGCTAGAAAAAGATGCGCAAGAAAAGCAGAATCTGTTCTAAAATACCCTAAAGTACATGAGGAAGGAAAAACTATGTCCTCTCAAATTTATAAAGGACAAGCAAGGTAAATTGCTTACTGCCCCGAAGGAAGTAATGGAAAGATGGAAAGAATACTTCTCAGAACTCCTTGATGGCGAGCAAGGTCAACCATCAGAAATGATAACCCTTAGCACAGAAGAGGAAACCAATGGTGATGAAGATGACATAAAGATAGAAGAACTGAAGGCAGCACTGGAGAAAATTAAGATGGGCAAAGCAGCAGGGCATGATGGTATAACACCAGAAATGGTTATGTACATGAAAGCATCAGATGACCTATTACTCTTAAAGGTCCTACAGGCAGCGTGGTGCAACAAGACCATACCAAAGGATTGGGAGATTGCCATCATAACACCAATTTTCAAAAAGGGTGACAATCGACAATGTGGAAACCATAGAGGCATATCCCTTCTCAGTGCCTATGGTAAAATCTACTCTAAAATTCTAGACCAGAGACTCCGACGCCTAGCTGAGCCACAATTGGATGAGGTCCAGTGTTGATTCCGAGCAAACCGAAGTACTTAAGACCTAATATTCACACTCAGACAGTTGAGTGAAAAGGCTCTTGAGTATAGATCTGGAAATCTTTTGTTTCATAGATCTGGAAAAGGCGTTTGACAGGGTCCACTGGAGCAAACTTTGGGACTGTTTGACAAGAAAGAACATTCCAGTACCTCTGATTCATGCTATACAGAGCTTCTACAAATCTTACAGAAATTATGTGATGACAGCAAACCATAAGTCAGAAGAGTTCAAGGCATGTAAGGAGATAACAAGAAAGATTTAGTGGGGTACTGGAAGATGCAGCAGGTATGTATTTCAGAGCTGGCATTTGCTGATGATGTTCCCCTGATTGCTAAATCAGAGGCACATCTCCAATCCAACCTGCAAGTCTGGTAGGAAGAGCTGGAGAAGAGAGGGATGGTCATAAGCAGCTCTAAAACAAAATCCATGGTGATATCACGAGAAGAAAGAAGACATAAGATTAAGCTGGGAGAACAGGTCCTGGAACAGGTCGACCACTTTAAAAATCTCGGAGCTATTATAGACCGAAAGGGAGGCATCAAAGAAGAGTTGGCCACTCGAAAAGCAGCGTCTGGGAGACTTTTCCAAGCCATAAATAGAAGATTCCTCAGCAAGAAAGAGGTTGGTAAGAAAACGAAGATGGCTGTATACCGCTCCACCTATGTCCCAGTCTTGACATATGGATGCGAGTCATGGGCAATGACTACAACCCACAAAAGCCAGATCCAAACCGCAGAAATGTGGTATCTGAGGAAGGTGGTTGAAGTAACAAAAAGAGACATGGTCCACAACCAGACGATAAGTCAAGGCCTCAAATCCCACCTCTGCAGACCCAAGTAGAACAGTCCCAACTAAGATGGTTTGGCCATGTCTGCAGAATGGGAGAAGATCGGCTACCACGACAAGCGTGGGAAACAAAGAGCCAGGGATCCAGACCCCAAGGACGACCTAGAGTCCGCTGGGAGGACAATATTAGACAATCATTGAAGGACAGAGGACTAGAATGGAACCAGGCCAGGAAGAAGACAGCCGATAGGATAGTCTCGCGCTCTTTCTTCCAAACCTCTACACCTCACGGTAGAAGGGGAACGACTAAGTAAGTTATTGTTGTTTTATGTTGTAGTTTTTGTAATTATTATTGTTGTTGTTATTGTTGTAGTTGTTTTTTTTTTTTTGGTAGTTTTTGTAATTATTATAGTTGTTGTAGGACATCTAAGAAATCAAGAAACAAGAGACAAATTTGCGGTCACAATATCCAACAAATTCCAAGTGCTCCAACAGCTGGAAGATGTAGAACATACAGAAGACTATTGGCAGCAAATCAAAACTGTATGGAGTGAGACATGTGAAGAAATACTGGGGATAAGGGAACGAAAACAAAAAGCATGGATAACAACAGAAACCATCAATAAGATAAAAGACAGAAAAAAAACAGGAAAGCAGATTTAAACACAGGCAAAAATAGAAGTTCCAAGGCCAAGGGTCAAGAAGTGTACACAGAAGCAAACAAAGAAGTAAAAAGAAGCATCAAAAGAGACAAGAGGAAGTATATTGAGGAGTTGGCAAGAGAGGCAGAAGATGATGCAGCCAAAGGAAATATGAGAGAACTGTATAGCAGCACAAAGAAGCTAACAGGGAAATACAAGCAAATAAGTTGCCTCATAACTGACAAGAATGGAAAACTGCTCAGCAATATACAAGAGCAAATGAAGATGTGGGCAGAATATTTTGAAGACCTTCTCAATAGACCAGTTCCACAAAACCCCCCGGACATCCAGCCAGCAGAAGAAGAGCTACAAATTAACGGTGAAAGACCAACGAAGGAAGAAATAAAGAAAGCCATAAAGCTTCTAAGAGATGGAAAAGCGTCTGGACCTAATGGCATTCCAGCAGAGGCCATCAAAGCAGATATCGACACAGCTACAGAGATGTTATATTAAATACTTGGCAAAGTCTGGGAAAAGGAAGAGATACCAGCAAAATGAAAGGAAGGTTTTCTGATTAAGTTGCCTAAGAATTGAAATTTACAAGAGTGCACAGATTATATAGGAATAATGTTACTATCAGTGCCAGTAAAAGTATTAAACAGGATTTTCCTTAAGAGATTGAAATCGTCCATCCTCAAGAAATTGAGAGATGAACAAGCAGGTAATCGACAAAACAGATCATGTACAGGCCAGATAGCCACTTTGAGAATAATAGTTGAACAAAGTCTGGAATGGAATTAACCACTATACATCTGATTTGTGGACTACGAAAAGGTAATTGACAGTGTAGACAGAGAATCATTTTGGAAATTGATGAGGCATTATGGAGTTCCCTGAAGATCATTAATTTATAAAAGAAAACATATGAAGACATGACATGCAGAGTTCTTCATGAAGGACAAGTTACAGAACCGTTTGGGATAAGAACGGGAGTGCGACAGGGATGCCTCTTGTCGAGATTTATTTTCTTACTCGCAATAGACTGTGTTATAAGATCATCGACAACACACGATATAAATGGAATCGAGTGGACTCTGACTAAGCAGTTGGATGATCTGGATTTTGCTGATGACGTGGCTCTTCTGTCCCATAACCGTAATCAGCTGCAGGACAAATTGAAAACACTCGATGAGAGGTCTCAGCAATTGGGTCTGAAAATACACAGGGAAAAGACAAAAATAATGAGAATAAATGCAGGTAATGATAACAGGGTTGAACTTGAAGAAACTCCGCTACAAGATGTAGAATCGTACACGTATCTTGGCAGCAATATAGGCAAAGTTGGAGGGACAGACAGCAATATCTAAATAAGAATACAAAAGGCAAGAGGAGCTTTCATTGCATTGGGAAATATATGGAGATCAAGAGTCATCGGATCCATCACGAAATAAGAATCTTCAACTTAAATGTAAAGTCAGTACTATTGTATGGCTCTGAGACATGGAGAACAACAAAGACAACAACCAAAAAGCTACAGACTTTCATAAATGGGTGCTTGCGTAGAATAGAGGGATTAAAATGGTATGACAAGGTTACCAACGTGGAACTGATGACAAGAACTAGACAAGTGCCAGTGGAACAAGAGGTGAGAAGAAGACGATGGCAATGGATAGGACACACTGAGGAAACCTGTTGATAGCATTACAAGGCAGTCTTTGTTCTGGAACCCTCAGGTCAAGAGAGGCAGAGGTAGACCAAGAAGCACATGGAGAAGAGAGCTGGAAACAGAGGTGAAAATGATGAGGAGAACGTGGAAAGAACTTGAGATGATGGCACGTGACAGGAGGACTTGGCAAGTGTTTTTTGAAGGCCTATGCTCCTTTGGGAGTGAAGGGTTATGAATGAATGAATATTTGTGGTTGTAGTGGTTTTTTGTGGTAGTTTTAGTAATTTATAGTTGTTGTTGATGCTGTAATTGTTGTAAATGTTGTTTTTGTCGTTATAGTTGCCATAGTTGTTGTAGTATTTGTTGCTGATGTTGTTACATTTTCAGTTGTTGTTGAAGCTGTTGTAATAAAAAGCAAATAAAAAAACCTGCTTTAGAGCAAAAGGTCATAATAGTCTGCTCGACTTGTTAGACCAAAATGTACATAAAAGCATAATTAACAATTTTACATTTTAAATGTTAGGTTTAGTTCTCGGACTCCCATATAAACCATTAATGGACCCTCAAGGGGTCTATAGACAACAAGTTAAGTGCACGGACCCCCTATAAGCCATAAGCCTTAAGAGGTCCATAGACGACACGTTATGTACATGGATCCCCTACAATACTTTCACAGACACTCGTCTGGTCAGTTGACTACAATTTAAGAAACCCTGACACCAAAGCCAATGTAAGACCGAGATTGTCAGAACGGAAAAAACTTGTTATGACATATGACTTCATCTGAAAAGTCCGTGTGGTTTATTTTTAGCTCCCATCGCCATCCGCTTGTATAGATATATCCTTCACGCAAGTCAAGATCGTTGTCGAGAAAACCTTGTACAACGATTTTGAGGACTATATTATCAACACAGAACTAAATACAGACACAAGGTAAGGAAATTCAACATTAATTTGGGTACATTACTTGTAAACGCTGAAAATAAATTTGGGGGTTTTAATATTTCAGTAATCTCACTGTCATGTCAGTGAATGAAATATGTATAATAATTTTTAGCAGTAATTGTACAATCAGCACTGATGAATTTTATATATATATTTTTGTAAGTTAAGACATGGGGATGAACAATCATATAAATATTCCTCAGCTCAAATACTAGCGTCCGCTCGCCAAGACACACACATCTCGAATCCCCTTGCAGACTATCACAGCCTTCTGCATATCTAGTTTTCACGTCTGCCCGTCTACACCGAGGCAATGACGTCACTTCCTGTATTAATAAACAACTCCGAATAAAATAAAAAAACAAGGAGCTCTGTCGATCTACCTAATGATATCAACACATTGGTTATGAATTTTAGTCATAACACACACACACACACACATATATATATATATATATATATATATATATATATATATATATATATATATATATATATATATATATATATATATATATATATATATATATATATATATATATATATATATATATATATATATATATATATATATATATATATATATATATATATATATATATATATATGTGTGTGTGTGTGTGTTATAACTAAAGTGTAATGGCTACGTCACCATTCATTCATAACCCTCCACTCCCAAAGGAGCATTGGCCTTTAACAAACACATGCCAAATCCTCTTGTCTCGTGCCATCATCTCAAGTTCTTTCCATGTTCTCCTTATCATTTTCACCTCTGTTTCCAGCTCTCTTCTCCGTGCGCTTCTTGGTCTACCTCTGCCTCTCTTGCCCTGGGGGTTCCAGAACAAGGACTGCCTTGTAATGCTATCAGCAGGTTTCCTCAGTGTATGTCCAATCCTTCGCCATCGTCTTGTTCTCATCTCTTGTTCCACTGGCACTTGTCTAGTTCTTATCCTCAGTTACTCGTTGGTAACATTGTCACACCATTTAAATCCCTGCATTCTATGCAAGCACACATTTATGAAAGTCTATAGCTTTTTGGTTGTTGTCTTTGTTGTTCTCCATGTCTCAGAGCCATACAATAGGACTGACTTCACATTTGAGTTGAAGATTCTTATTTTTGTGTTGGATCCGTGTATAATGCCGTTTGCTGGGTATTGTATTGGTTGTTGTTTACTGGCGCTGGTGGAATGGCCACTGCTGTAGAATGATGATATTACAGGGTGCTTGTGGTGTGGTGAAGATCAGGAGTGGCCGACGTGGTGTGTGAGTGTATAAAGAAGTCAATGATAACGCGAATGGGTGTGGTTCTAATGTAGACAGTGATGATCACACACCAAAAATACACATGAAGTATTGAAGAACTGTAGAACGCCTGTGGTACATTTTGTATACGATTTATTACACAACAGTACGAAGACGCTGACATCGAATACATGCACTGTCAGTTGGACTAGGTTCAAGCACGTCATAGGCATAACAAAATGGTCAATACTTCTATAACATCAATGGCTCTTGAGCAGCCGGCATATATCGTGGTGCTAGTATTTTGATAATAATTTCTCGCTACCCTCTCTGACGAGATAAGCCAGGTAAGACTCTGGCAGAATTAAGCTGCATAAATGCCGAGCTGCAAATATATAATATCCTTTATATTTCTTCCGACACAACCAGTCAGGTACATCATTTTGGTGGTAAAGACCGTACGAGTGCCGGGCTCCACAAATATGCAAGGTTCATTGGATTCTCTTGACAAACAAGTCATGTACATTTATTTGGCGGTAAGGGACCCAAAGATGCAGCAATAGTGAATGCAGTCGGCGACCCATAGCTTGACTGCTTGCATCAGGACCAGCGAACCAGAGCTGGTCAAGACCGTACTCCACCTCCACGTGGTGGTCCTGGAAACAGTCTGCAGCAGTGCAGTCTGGCTGAGCGAGTACGGATCGCAATGGGAAGGCAAACCCGGTCCCTAAAAAATGCCGTGCTGAAGTCGGATGTGTCGACCGAAAGGTGCAGATATCACAGCTACGGCATAAACAGACACAACGCCCTTTTCAGGGCGAACTAGGAAGAAGAAGAAGATTTGGCGGTAAAGACCGCACGAGTGCCGGGCTTCAAAAATATGCAAGGTTCACCTAAGCTACAAAATAGAGTCAAAAGTACATTTTACCTTTACAGCAATCCAGGAATAAATCACTTAACATACACCATCTTCTTGGCACTCAGAAACATCTAGAAATATAGGGGGAAAATCTCAAACATATTCTCGCACTCACAAAACTCTATCCCTGATCACACGGGCAGAGGAAAATACTGGCTGACCACCTTCTCAGCCGAAAACGCCCCGGCGACTGTCAGAAAGAACAAGTCCTCCGGTCCCGCGCAAATCATCGCGCATGCCCAGATTATCGCAAGCCCTGAGATGAGCTCACATGGGACCAGTCCAGAACTTTCCTGGAAACTGATCTATAAAACTCCTTAAATGGTCAACTTGTCAAGTCAAGGGAAGATAACAACTAAATCCAACTTATACGAAAAAGATACAA
The DNA here is from genome assembly GCA_024509875.1 of Oreohelix idahoensis. Classification (NCBI taxonomy): domain Eukaryota; kingdom Metazoa; phylum Mollusca; class Gastropoda; order Stylommatophora; family Oreohelicidae; genus Oreohelix; species Oreohelix idahoensis. Next base: position 139,110 of record JAMPIV010013945.1, on the reverse strand, counting down.
CCAGTAAGTTCCCTTAGACCATAGATAAATAGAAAACATCCCTGGCTTTAAAACAGACTGGATGTTGCGTGAGAAATTCTCGCAACATCGTTTTATTACAATATATATTTTGTAACGCAAGGGCAACAACTGCTTGAAATTTATAGTCACTTTTCTCGGTAAGCAGTTGTCTCCTCGCGTTGGTATTGAATGCAGTTAAGTTTGCTATGCTAGGCCGTTTTCTCAGAAAATGGTTGGCAACCTGTTGGGTTATCCTTTTAAGGTAATCATTCTTACGCTGGTTCGTAGTAAAGGTCCTTGCGTCTTAAGTTCTGAGCTGTGGTCAATTTGCGCTGAACTGCGCATGACTGGTCTTGCTTCTTTGTCGATCGATTTCCGCCCACCAGTCAGTGAGCGATTTTGAATAGCGAGGAAGATGCCTCGCTGAGAGAGGATCTCCGCTATTTTTTGTTCTGTCAGGAATGTGAAGTCCTCTTAATGGATATTTCGTTTATTCGAGATAATACCTCTAGTGTATTTCCACATGCCGGGAGGCGTAATATTTCTGTGTATTTCCTGAAGGCAAGGTAAATTAACTTTTCATTAACTCTATCGATTTTTGGTCGTGAGCGACGTTTGATTCATAGCCTGTCTTCGAAGGTCGTCGTCACGAGATGTTTTCCCAGCTCACATGTTGCTGTATTGTACCGCTTCGGTTGATGCATGTCCCAAGGACCATTACTTGCTACTTTGTTACATGAACTAGGTTTGGAAACCTTTGTTATCTAGAGGATATTTTTTCTACATTATTTATACTTCAGCAGACGTGCCTGTCTTGCTGAAGTCAGATTAAGGAGAGTGAACTGATCTCATACATCTGGTTATCTCCTGGCTGTTATAGAAAAGGATGGAGTTTTTCACCTGACTACATTTACAGCACTATGAAATATAATATGCATCTGACTCATCATTGTAATGCTGTCTACCGTCCATTGCTGTATTGAATATGTTGCTGTGATAATGACTGTTTGATGTGCCTACATATTCGCGTAACCATTTTGTCACTGTGGCGTCCACAATAAATAATGAAGAAAAACGTCATCGGCCGTTACAAGAATCATTGACTTTATACGTCGTGAGTTTACTGACGTCCTAATGTGGATTGCCCTGTTATTTTGTATGATCATTGTTTGACTGAACACATCTGCACACTTCACAAAACCAGACCACGGGCACCATCACTCAACCCATGGTGCACGCGTCATTTGGCGGCCAATTACTCAATCATAATATAAATTGGGCGTCATCATTTGGTGGCCATAAGCTGGTTTGATCTGGTACCAGCAAACACGGGGTCCCTTACCCACTTCAAGTCAACACTACAGCATCCTTCATTTTCAACTTCAACATTCTTCAAGAAAGTCAACACTTCAAATTTTCAAAGTACTCGGCGTTGCCCGGTAAAAGTCAAAATTTCAATTTTTTGACGAAAACAAGAATTTGACAGTACACGGCGTTGTTGAATATTGCCGGATAACACGGACTATTGTTGTCGTTAACACAAGTCAAGCAAGTTGCTGTTATCAAGGTTCCAGTGCTGTCGTTTTTTGAGAAGGTCAAGTGCCGGTTGAAACGGGTTGTTTTCTGAAGAAGGCCAAGAACCGAATCCCATCAATTTACATTTTGGATTAGAAGGTCAAGTGCCGGAACAACTCAACACACAGTATTCCAGAAGCTCTAGTACCATCGTATTAGCAGTGGAAGCAGTTCAGATGTGCCATCATCGTTGGAGCTTCGCTCTCTAGGACGTTGATTGACATCTGTTTTTTCTGCTGTTCTACGATTGGAAGCCTATAAGTTAAGTGGCCTGTTTGTATGTAAACTGTGCCCTTATACTTCTACTGAGTCTTCTGTGTATCATCTCATTCTATTGTTATATGTTATTCGTATATTTATATGTTTATATTTCAGCGGGTTCTCGGTTGGGTGGTGTCTCCCTTAGATCATGCCACGTCATAGAGGTCGTCTATTGTGAGCGTTTTCTGTAGGGTTTGCAAATTTCCGATACTGGAATTTGCTAAGCGACTTCTGTTGCTATTTATGTTAGTTGTGATGACATGTATTAATATTGTTTTCGTTATTATTTCGCATTCTTTAGTTTTGTTTTGATTTGTTTGTATTTGTTAGCCTCATCTTTACTATAGTTTAGTTTCATACAACATTTTTGTTTATACACTGTGGTGTCATGTATTTTGTTTAATTCCATCGCAGATATCGTCACATTTTTTGTGATATTTCATTAATTTCTGCTTTATTTTTAGTTGATTTCTGCGAACGTTTTTGTATTGTTGCTGATCTTTGTTATTGTTTACATTGTTATTGTTATTGTTTACATTGTTTACATTTTCAGTGTTTACACTCTGCTTGTGTTTACATAGTCATTGTTTACAGTTATAGTAATTAATTAATGGGCTATGCTAATGAACTGCTACTACTATACTGATGATAAATGAATGATGAATAGTGTCGTGCACTATTGAATCAGAAGTGCACTTATGATAAAGAATTGATTGTTGACATTTCATATACAAGTTCTTTGGTTGGAGACTTGTTTTCCCACAGAGACTGGGATAATATAATGTGATGTGAATATACAAGTGCTTAATTAAGACTTGTTACACTTAGGTTTGAAATAAATTAGTTAATTATTTCAGGTTTTGGACTCATATGTTAGACAACATGTCTACACTTGAGTACTTTATTGCACAGGGTAAATCCCTGGGTAAGACTGATGATAAGTTGGAAGAGTATGCTACTGCTCTATATAACAAAGCGCTGAAGTCTGAGGAAAAAAGACAGAAAGCAGAAGCTGAGCAGAAAAAGATAGATTCTGAGAATCTGAGACTGCAGATGCAGGCAGATGAAAGAAAATTCCAAATGGAAATGGAAAAACAGAAAAGGGAATCAGAAGCTGAGGAGAGAAAACTCCAGCTACAACTAGAGGCTGAAAATAAAAGACTTGAAAAAGAAGCTGAGAATAAAAGACTTGAAAAAGAGGCTGAAAATAAAAGACTTGAAAAAGAAGCTGAGAATAAAAGACTTGAAAAAGAGGCTGAGAATAAAAGACTTGAGAAAGAAGCTGAAAGACTTCAAATAGAGGCTCAGGCTGAGGAAAGAAGATTACAGAGAGAGTCTGATGAGAGGAAAGAGAAAGCAAAAATGGAACATGAAGAAAAAACTCTTAGCTTTAGAGTTGGAAAAAATTGAAATTGATGAACATGAGTAATGGTAATGATTCAAACAAGGGTTCATCTTCTGGTAAGGCTAATAATGATACTTTTAAGATTAAGTTACCAACATTTAGTCCTTCCAGTGATGACATAATGTTCTATCTGGACAGATTTGAACAAGCATGTAAAGCTCATAACATAGACAAAGCAAAATATGTTTATCAGTTATCAGGGATACTGACAGGTAAAGCTCTAAGTATATTAAATATGGTGGATGAACCTGACAAGAACAATTATGAGGTTGTCAGGGCCGCTCTGTTAAAGAAATATCAGCTTAACGAAGACGGCTATCGTCTACAATTTAAAAACATGTTGCCTGAAACTGGAGTTGAATTCTCCGAGTTTATAGCAAGAATACGCATTACTTTCTCACGATGGGTTGAACTATCTAAGACGGAAAAAACTTATGAAGGACTTATGGACTTAATACTTAGAGACAAAGTCATGTCGTCTGTCAATGAGTCTTTCCTTGCTTTCCTTCATGAACGTAAACCTAAAACAATAAAAGAAATGGAGATTTCTGTTGCCAATACGTAACTGCGCACCCACACATAACCATGGGTAACTCTAAGGTGAAAGAAGGTTTACCAGTTGCTTCGGCAGCACCGTATGGTCAAAACTTTGCTCGTAGATCCCAACAAAATTTTGATAGAAAGAGTAGCGGTAATTTCTGTCAAAATCATGGAAATCAATTTCATGGTGATTCTTCTTCGAAGAATTGGAGACAACCTGATAGTACTCGTTACTATCACCCTAATAATTATAGGCATTTCAAAAGAGGATATGGTAATAGAGGTTATTCCTGCCGAAGACCTCAAAACCAAACAAATAGATGTTCGCATCAATGTGGACATGAGAGTAATCGTGGAAACTGGAATTCGAACCATGATAACAATTACAATAGAGACAATAATAACTGCAGAGATAATAATAACTCTGATAACTTCAGAGGTAATAATAGTCGGGGTAGATCTCAACACAAAAAAAAAGAGATATCAGCAGGCTAATTCTGTACAACAGGAAACTCAGGGAGCCTGTAATCAGGTCGTTGATAATAAAAACTTTGACGCGGTCACTGGTTCTGCTTTTGACTTTGAGAGAGCAAACAAATGCCCCCAATGCAGCACTTTATTCGAACCGGGTACCATAACTACTTTGAGTTGTGGTCACCCTCTTCCCGCTCTTCCTGCTGCTGTTGCGCATGACGGGAGGGGTTCTTTAATCCTACATAAGGGTCTTGTTAATGATACTCCGGTCTCACTACTTTTCGATTCCGGATGCACCACTATTGGTGTTAGACAATCGCTTGTAGATCCATCTTGTGCTACAGGAAAGGTTATTAAATGTGTCACATTTGGCGGCACTCTAGAAAAATATCCTACTGCTGTAATTCGCATTGCCACTCCTTTCTTTACAGGAGATGTGCATGCTTGTCTTTTACCTAATCCTATTGCGGACCTTATTATTGGTCGTATTCACGGAGTTAGGGAGTGTACCCCACAGCAGATTGCTGCTTGGGAAGATAATAACATGCAAGCTACAAATGCAGTAGTTACAAGAGCACAAGCTCTACAAACACCCGAAACTTCACTGAATGGTGATAATGAAGTTGATAGCCAAGATAGTCACTTAGTGATTACTCGTGACTCTTTCATAAAATTGCAAGAAGAAGATCCTTCTTTAAAAAAATTCTTCATTCTTGCGAAGAAAGGTGATCCGAATCAGGATACAAATAGAAAATCTTGGATTGCAATGAGAAACGGCGTACTTGTACGTATGGTACAAGATTCGACTACGTCGGCACATTCGCAAATTCTTGTTCCCAAGAGCATGAGAGTGCAAATATTACAACATGCTCATGACTCGCAATGTGCTGGACATATGGGTTTTTCCCGTACGAAGTCGAGAGTCCTTGCGGCTTTCTTTTGGCCTTTTGTCAACAAGGACATTCGTATTTACTGCCGATCATGCAAGGTATGTCAGGAGGTCAAATCTAGAGGACCACGACATGCTGCGCCTATCCAGGCTGCTGACATTCCTATTCGGCCGTTTCAGAAAATGGCCATAGATATTATTGGCCCTTTTAAGGTGAAGTCGGCCAGAGGACATCAGTTCATCCTTACATGTGTCGATATGTGCACACGTTGGCCAGAGGCTATTCCTCTTAAGAGCATATCTACTACAGATATCGCAGATGCTCTTTGGTTGATATTTTCTCGCTTGGGGTTCCCCAGAGAAATATTGTCAGACCATCGCACTCAACTCATATCTGACACTATGTCACAGGTAATGTCTACCTTACATATTGAACGATCTCTCAGTAGTATCTACCATCCTATGTCTAATGGGTTAGTTGAGCGTCTGAATAGAACGCTCAAGACTTTGCTTGGTAAGATAACTGAAGATCATCCTCAAGATTGGGACAGGGTTTTACCCGCGGCTCTCTTTGCCTATAGAGAAGTCCCTAATGAACACACAGGATTTTCTCCCTTCGAACTTGTCTTTGGCGCGCGTCCGCGCGGCCCTATGTCTTTATTACACGATCTCATCACTGCCGATGATATTAGTGATGAAACTCAATCCTCATATGAGTATGTTATTGCTCTGAGGCAAAAGATCATTGAGGCATGTAAACTAGCAACTGCTTCATCAGAAATTGCTAAAGAAAAGGCAAGGCAGTTTGCTAACAAAAATAGATGTCTACGACAACTTTGTCCAGGTGACAAAGCATTCGTCCTACTCCCCAGTAGGGAAAATAGACTTCTTATTGCATGGAAAGGTCCGTATGCAATAGTCTCTCGGATTTCCGATGTCGACTATGTGGTCGATATTGATGGAAAGCATAAAACTTTCCACATAAACATGCTTTCGGAATTTCACGAACGTCCGGACTATTTGCTGCCTATTTTCCAGGCAACGGATGATGCTCCTGCACCTCACGGTCATTATTCATCCCTGTCTGTCATACAGGATGAGGAATCTACCTTCTCTGATGTCAATCTTCCCCTTCCAGTGGTTCCATTACATTCCACGGAATCTTGGAAAAACGTTTCTGTTTCTCCTAATCTTTCTGGTGACGAACATCGACAAGTCTCGTCGATGTTACAAACATTTCAGGATGTTCTCACTGACATTCCTGGACACACAGATGTCATAGAACATGACATAATTCTTACCGACAATAATCCAATTAGGGTTAGGCCTTATCCTATCCCTATACACTTTCAGTCGCAAGTGGAAAAGGAATTGGATGAAATGATTCAATTAAATATAATTGAACCATCGACTTCACCATATTCTTCTTCCATGGTTATTGTCCGGAAGAAGGATAAGAACATACGAATTTGCGTTGATTATCGCAAATTGAATCAGGTCACAAAGTTCGATGCTGAACCGATGCCTTTGTTAGAAGATCTACTGATTAGACTTTCTAATTCTAGATTCTTCACTAAACTTGACTTGTCTAAAGGTTATTGGCAAGTGCCTTTAGCAGAGCATGCCAAACCTCTTACTGCTTTTTCTACACCTAGGGGTCTATTTCAATGGAATGTTATGCCTTTTGGTCTCATGAACGCCCCTGCCACTTTCGTTCGCATGATGCGTCGAATTCTGTCACATCGTTCGGATGTCATCGCATACTTAGATGACATCTGTCTCTTCAGTGATACCTGGGAAGATCACTATTTAGGGTTATATGACTTACTGTCCACTCTACGTGAGAATAATTTGACAGCAAAACCTTCTAAAGCTTTTGTTGGTTTTGGTGAAATCTCTTTCCTGGGTCATCGTGTTGGTCATGGTCTCTTGAAGACAGAAGACCACAATACTTCCAAAATACTGAACATCTCTGTTCCTAAAACGAAGAAACAAGTTAGGAGTCTCTTAGGTTTAATTCAATTTTATGGGAGATTTATTCCAAATTTATCTTCGATCATGGCACCTCTCTCAACATTGTTGAAGAAAGGTTCGCCTAATCTGGTCCGTTGGTCTGAAGAATGCCAATCTTCACTAGACCAAATCAAGAATATATTTTCTTCTCCTCCCATCTAAGATTACCTACTCTTGATAGGACTTTTGTTCTTCGAGTGATGCTTCATCCACTGGGATTGGAGCAGCACTGATGCAAGAATATGCAAATACTCTGCATCCTGTTATGTACATTTCTAGAAAACTAAATGCGGCAGAGAGGAACTACTCGGTTTTAGACCGTGAGTTGTTAGCGATGGTTTGGTCAATTCTCAAACTACAAAGATTCCTCCTGGGCGCACATTTCATTCTAGAGACTGATCAGAAAGCTCTTACAGCTATTCAGACTAAGAATTTGAAGAGTTCGAGATCCACTCGATATGCTATAGCTCTTCAACCTTTTCACTTCACGGTACGAGCTATCCGTGGTGCGGATAATGTGATGGCTGACATTTTGTCTAGATGCCCACATGACTCCAACTAATACTTCTGTCCTATATTTCCATATATTACAGAGTCATAACACACCTATATTACTACAATAGATTAGCACATCTGTACTCACTTTATATGTACACACTATCGTGCTTTGTTATCATCTTCTTCTGTTCGTTTTTTAAGATGATAGAGGAAGACTGAGTGGTTAATATAAGGGCCGTTAGTTTACTAAACAGCCACAATTATTAATAATGTATTGTACCTTATGAAGCATATTAGTTATTAATTAGCATTATATTGCTTGTACTTTCTCAGAATGTCATTGATGAGCTGAGGACTTACCTTACTATTATCAAGCATGACGAGTTCTAGATTGTGTACTTACCCTCGGAATGCCAGAGGATATGTCCTGGATCGTCATATACTTTAACTTTACTATGTACTTATGTCATTACATGTCAAATAATGTACTAATTAAATTTTTCTATCAGATTTGTACATCCATATTTTTTAAAGACAATATTAGAGTATGCTATTTAATGATGATTATGGTAACTTGCATACGTATATTGTGTTTACATGCTAACGTGATGTGTGTTGGTGACACCTCCCCGATATGAATATTTTTTGAGACATATTTATTTTTCTGTTGAGGTATATCCTCACCAGACACTCTATATTTAGCCTCATGTTAGGCAATTTAATTAATTATCCGCGCATAATTCGTGCGTTTTGAGCCGCTTATCGCATGCTCTTTGATATTTAAAAAAAAAAAAATATGTTCCACATTTTTTTTTATCGGGAGGAGGTGGTGATATGTTGCGTGAGAAATTCTCGCAACATCGTTTTATTACAATATATATTTTGTAACGCAAGGGCAACAACTGCTTGAAATTTATAGTCACTTTTCTCGGTAAGCAGTTGTCTCCTCGCGTTGGTATTGAATGCAGTTAAGTTTGCTATGCGTTCTTGAATCATGTCCATGTATGGACTGGCTAGGCCGTTTTCTCAGAAAACGATTGGCAACCTGTTGGGTTATCCTTTTAAGGTAATCATTCTTACGCTGGTTCGTAGTAAAGGTCCTTGCGTCTTAAGTTCTGAGCTGTGGTCAATTTGCGCTGGACTGCGCATGACTGGTCTTGCTTCTTTGTCGATCGATTTCCGCCCACCAGTCAGTGAGCGATTTGAATAGCGAGGAAGATGCCTCGCTGAGAGAGGATCTCCGCTTTTTTTTGTTCTGTCAGGAATGTGAAGTCCTCTTAATGGATATTTCGTTTATTCGAGATAATACCTCTAGTGTATTTCCACATGCCGGGAGGCGTAATATTTCTGTGTATTTCCTGAAGGCAAGGTAAATTAACTTTTCATTAACTCTATCGATTTTTGGTCGTGAGCGACGTTTGATTCATAGCCTGTCTTCGAAAGTCGTCGTCACGAGATGTTTTCCCAGCTCACATGTTGCTGTATTGTACCGCTTCGGTTGATGCATGTCCCAAGGACCATTACTTGCTACTTTGTTACATGAACTAGGTTTGGAAACCTTTGTTATCTAGAGGATATTTTTTCTACATTATTTATACTTCAGCAGACGTGCCTGTCTTGCTGAAGTCAGATTAAGGAGAGTGAACTGATCTCATACATCTGGTTATCTCCTGGCTGTTATAGAAAAGGATGGAGTTTTTTCACCTGACTACGTTTACAGCACTATGAAATATAATATGCATCTGACTCATCATTGTAATGCTGTCTACCGTCCATTGCTGTATTGAATATGTTGCTGTGATAATGACTGTTTGATGTGCCTACATATTCGCGTAACCATCTTGTCACTGTGGCGTCCACAATAAATAATGAAGAAAAACGTCATCGGCTGTTACAAGAATCATTGACTTTATACGTCGTGAGTTTACTGACGTCCTAATGTGGATTGCCCTGTTATTTTGTATGATCATTGTTTGACTGAACACATCTGCACACTTCACAAAACCAGACCACGGGCACCATCACTCAACCCATGGTGCACGCGTCATTTGGCGGCCAATTACTCAATCATAATATAAATTGGGCGTCATCATTGATGTTCTTATAACCCAGTATATTACTAATAAGAAAAGAAATTGAGATAAGAGGCATCCCTGTCGCACTCCTGTTCTTATCGCAAATGGTTCTGTAAGCTGTCGCTCATGAAGAACAGTGCATGTCATGTCTTCATATGTTTTCTTTATTAAATTAATGATCTTCAGGGGAACTTCATAATGCCTCATCAATTTCCAAAGTGATTCTCTGTCTACACTGTCAAATGCCTTTTCGTAGTCCACAAATTCGATGTGTAATGGTGAATTCCATTCCAGACTTTGTTCAACTATTATTCTCAAAGTGGCTATCTGCTCTGTACAGGATCTGTTTTATCGAAACCCTGTCTGCTCATCTCTCAGTTTCTTGTCTATGGACTCTTTTAATCTCTCAAGGATAATCCTATTTAATACTTTTCCTGGCACTGATAGTAACATTATTCCTCTATAATTTGTGCACTCTTGTAAATTTCCCTTCTTAGGCAACTTAACCAGATATCCTTCCTTCCATTCTGCTGGTATCTCTTCCTTTTCCCAGACTTTACCAAGTAATTTATATAACATCTCTGTAGCCGTGTCGATATCTGCTTTGATGGCCTCTGCTGGAATGCAATCGGGTCCAGAAGCTTTTCCATCTCTTAGAAGCTTTATGGCTTTCTTTATTTCTTCCTTCGTTGGTCTTTCACCGTTAATTTGTAGCTCTTCTTCTGCTGGCTGGATGCCCGGGGAGTTTTGTGGAGCTGGTCTATTGAGAAGGTCTTCAAAATATTCTGTCCACCTCTTCATTTGCTCTTGTATATTGCTGAGCAGTTTTCCATTCTTGTCTTTTATAAGGCAACTTGTTTGCTTGTATTTTCCTGTTAGCTGTCTTGTGCTGTTTTACAGTTCTCTCATATTTCCTTTGGCTGCAACCTCTTCTGCCTCTCTTGCCAACTCATAAATATACTTTATCTTGTCTCTTTTGATACTTCTTTTAACTTCTTTGTTTGCTTCTGTGTACACTTCTTGAGCCTTAGCTTTGGAACTTCTGGTTTTGCCTGTGTTTAAATCTGCTTTCTTGTTTTGTCTGTATTTTATTTTATTGATGGTTTCTGTTGTTATCCATGCTCTTTGTTGTCGTTCCCTTTTCCCCAGTATTTCTTCACATGTCTCATTCCATACCGTTTTGTTTGCCGCCAATTGTCTTCTGTATTATCTACATCTTCCAGCTGTTGGAGCACTTTGAATTTGTTGGATATTGTGCCCGCAAATGTGTCTCTTGTTTCTTGATTTCTTAGATGTCCTTCATTAAATTGTTGTCTATAAATTTGCATTGTTGCATATCTCTTGAGTTTCATTTTTACTTTGGCTATCAGAAGATGGTGATCTGGTGCAACATCTGCTCCTCTATATACCTTTAAATCCTGCAATGATGATCTAAACTTCTTGTTTATGCATATATGATCAATCTGATTTTCTGTTCTATGGTCTGGTGATATCCATATTGGATTGTGTATTCTCTTATGTGGAAACATGCTTCCTCCTATAGCTAGTTGATTTGAAGCACTGAAGTTTAAGAATAGTTCCCTATTTTTATTCTTTTTTCCTAGCTCATGTTTTCCCATGACTTTTCATAGCCGGTGTAGATTGTACCTATCTTTGCATTCATGTCAGCCATCAAAATTTATGATAATACAGGAGGATCTGCACTCAAGATCTCATGTTTTTGTTGACTCGTATGAATTCTCTTGGGTAGATGTTAAGCACAGATTAGATTGGAATTTGTATTTTATTTGATTTATAATTTGACTAACGAACTAGTTTATATCACTTTGCGATAATGCACTTTCTTACAACCCACCTAATTCTAACTTAAACTTATGACAGACTCAGCTCGACATGTTATATCGCCATGACTTTATTGATCGGCGGCTGCAAGCTCCTGTATATTCATTGGCTGATCCAGTTATTGTTCATTCATATACGAAGCATGTGTATACATATTATACTACAATGACAAACTTAGTGTAGAAAAAATGCAGGAAGATCTTGTACAGTTGACACGGCAATACGCAGAATCATCATTAAACAATCAAATGAGTGGCAGACCCCCTTGTATATCAATTTTGTGGACTTTGAAAAAGCTTTCGGCAGTATATATCGTACTGTGATGTGGAAAATCCTGAGACATTATGGAATCCTAGAGAAATTCATTAAAATCACCCAAGATTTCTAACGGGAGGCCTCATGTACAGTAGTACACAAAAGAAAACTATCAGAGCCCTTCACAGTACATAGTGGCGTCATACAGGGATTTGTGCTGTCGTCAACAATTTTTATCATGGTCATAGACTGGGTCATGAGTCAGACAACAGAGGGAGAGAAAACTGGAATACAGTGAACATTTAACAAACAACTTGAGGATCTAGACTTTGCAGATCATTTGTGCCTTCTATCACATAGACAGCAAGATAAGCAGAAGCATAAAATCAGAATATTTATCTCAAATGTGAAGTCAGTCTTGTTGTATGGCTCAGAGACATGGCATGTCTCCAAGAGTATCACCTCCAACCTACAGACATTAGTAAATAGGTGTCTTCGACGGATCCTCCACAACAAGATGACCAGACGTAATTAAAAATATAGAGTTAAGGAAAAGATGCAGACAACAGACAATACAAACAGAAATTAAGGTAAGAAAGTGGGGATGGATAGGACATACACTCAGAAGAGAAAAATCAATCATAGCCAGAGTTGCCCATGACTAGAACCCACAGGGAAAAAGAAGAGTGAGGAGGCCAAAGAGAACTTGGAGAAAAACTGTTGAACAGGAGGCTAAAGAAATTGGAATGACTTGGGCACAGCTGAAAAAGTCAGCCCAGAATAGAACGAAAAGGAATGATGATGATGAAGTTGATTTTGGTGTTAAGTTCTTAACAGAATGGAATAGGTTCTCTACAGCAGAACATGGGCCTTGAGGTCCATCAAGAACAAGACAATTCCAATGTTACTGTGATTTTTGCCTATATTTTATAGACGTCAACTTGTTTGATATTGTTTGATGATCTAAGAGAGATAACTGTCTATTAACTTTTCAGTAACAGATTAGATTAGTGATTATCTTCTCAGCCAGGGATCCAGACCTCCAGGACGACCCAGAGTCCGCTGGGAGGACAACATTAGACAATCTTTGAAGGACCGAGGACTAGAATGGAACCAGGCCAGGAAGAAGACAGCTGATAGAATGGTCTGGCGCTCTCTCTTCCAAACCTCTACACCTCACGGTAGAAGGGGAACGACTAAGTAAGTAAGTAAGTAAGATTATCTTCTCTTGTCATATTCTCCTATCCTTATAAGTATCGACGATTGACCTGTTTCGAGGAAATGTCTTAAATAATTGGCATTCCTTAAGACGCTATCTACATGTCCATATTAGGAGCGGTTTACCTCGCTTTTCGGGGAAACGCTCTGGACGGTAGGAATTTTATTCAGGACTGTGCTTATTGCACATGCGCAAAGTTTTGGGCGCGGATCAAGAGACTTCCAATCTGTGAGTCGATCTGAGTTTTCTGTGCTGACAGAGGTCCGGAGATTTTTCTCTGCTGTAATATTTGGGGAAGAGATGTCCTCTGTGTGACTAAGATGTCAGTGATTTCCCCCAAGTTTATTCGATACGCCAGGAATGGCGAGTGTTGTTTTTCTGGTGATTTTTTCTAGGATGTCAAGGTAAAATACACATTTTAAATCTTCTCGTTATGCCTTGATATGCAGATTTGGTCTTATCTGCATATAATAGTGATTGACAATTTTGAGGCAACATTTTAGCTAGCAGAGTAATAGACTATATGATATGCAGAGCCCATTATATGTGCTCCTTATAGAAACCAAGAAAAATACGTCTTGTTTGATGAAAGAAACTCGGAGGAGATAGTTCTATTTTGGATCCCGCTACTCAGGCGGTTATATTGGCATGGACTGATATGCCTGGCTATCAAGTGATAACACAGAGGTTAACTTATCATAAAAGCCCGCTATTTGCGGCCTGATTTTGTCGCCATAAAAGCCCGCTACTTGCGGCCTGTATTTTTCGCTAGAAGAAGTTCCTGTCAGATGATGTCAGAGGAACCATAGATTATTGTCAAATAATTGAGAGCCCGCCCTTTTTCGGAGCGGCATGTTTACTTGTGGTAACTGACGCGTTCAGTCAGTTAGATCTGGGCTACAATACAATCAGAACATAGATTGATAGGCCATTAACGTTCTGTTGTGTTAGATGTTCAAGATGTATGGATATCAGATGTCGTCAACTATTACTATGTATGTGATGTTTCGCAACCTTGTCAATTTACTGTACCTGAGATGTCAGCGTATGTCTCGTAATAAATGATTGAAATGCCATAAGTCGTTACCAACACTTGATTGACTTCGACATGGGATGAGTGAGTGTCCTGTGTACTTATCAAGATCCTTTACACATTCGCGTCTACTGTATAATCTGATGTCTACTCACTCACCCACCACGTCAACCTATATACATCTACGAGTACTACACATTTGTCAGTATGTATGGCATTTCAGTTAGTGTCAACATTGCACCTTACCAGCGCCTCAACATTTGGTGACCTGACCCAAATAAAATACGCCGCAACATTGTGACTGGACAATCCGTCTTTATCAGTGTGGTAGGCCAGATTCCTGGGGTCTAATCTACACAGTAAACAGATTAAAGAGGTCAACTAATAAACAAGCTTATTGCCTGGCGCCTCATATGATCTCGATTTATGATGTTCCACACACATAAACACCATCAGCAGTAATACAGTTGATGACGTCCACCTTTTGAGCGATCCCGTGACTTTGTTTACCTGTCAAGTGAATGCTATAACCTGTTCCAACTTCATGTTTACGTGCTTCATGCTATGTATCAGCGTTGGATCGTCTAGTTAACCGTGTTGATTAGAAGTTTATTGTATCTACACTGAGGAGTCCACTGACTGTTGTCGTGTTATGGGAACCTTCAACGGTGGATCTTCCTAGCATTGCTCTGTCTTGTGTTAAACTTTGCTATACTTAAGGCCAGGATTCATCATTAAGATAAGTGGCAGTTTGTGTTTGGAAACTGTGCCATTATATTGTGGTTAACTGAGCCTTCCTTGCAACACACATTATTTACATGCTATGTGTTTATGTTATATGTTTCTTGGTGTGTTTATTTCTGCGGGTTTCGGTTGGGCGATGTCTGTTGTAGGGTATCCCACGTTACAGAGGGCCTACAACAGCGTTCTATAGAGAACTTATCGCAAATTTCCGACATTTGTTGCTTTCGCGATATTTTTGTTCAGTTGTGCCGAGGTGTGCTTTCGTCGTTTTTGTAATATTTTTGTGTTCTTTAGTTTGATTCGTTTTGTTTGTATTTGTCTGCCTCCTCTCCCTATCATTTATTTTTTTACACTTTTTCATTTATACACTGTTGTTGTCTTTTGTTTGTTTAATTTTTCGCAGTTATCATTGCAATTTTTTGCAACATTATCTTTAGTTAAGCTTTTTTGTTTATTTGACCTCTGCGAACGTTTTCGTTTGTCTAGATACTTGTCTTTGTTTGATTAATGTTATACATTGTTGTCATATACAGTCTATATATATACGTGGTCATGCAATATTAATATTAATGCACTATGGGCACTATTAATATTATAATGCAATTTGGATACAAACGTTATTAATGGTGATATTATAATATACAAAGTCTTTGATAAAGACTTGTCTCCCACTGATGTTGGGATAAAGGGTATTATTATTTCAGAAGTACTGATAAATTATTGGACGTAATGTCTACATTGGATTACTTTATCGAGCAAGGGAAAGCCCTTGGCAAAACTGATGAGAAATTGGAAGAGTTTGCACTTGCTCAATATGCCAAGGCACAGAAGGCGGAAGAAAAAAATATGCAAATACAAATGGACAGAGAGGCTGAGAATAAAAGATTAGAAAGAGAAGCTGAACAAAAGAAATGGGAAAGAGAAGGTGAAGGGGAAAAAATCCAGATGCAAATAAAAGCTGAAGATAGAAGAATTCAGCAACAGCTAGAAGCTGAAGACAGAAAACAGAAGCTAGAAGCTGAAGATAGAAAACAGAAGCTAGAAGCTGAGGAAAGAAAATAGAAAATGGAACATGAAAAAAAAAAAATGTTAGCTTTGGAGCTAGAGAAATTAAAATTGATGAATATGGGTAATTCTAAAGCAACTTCTAGTAAGACAAAGGAGAATTCTTATAAAGTCAAATTACCTCCTGTCAACACTGTAAAGGATGACATAACGTTTTATCTAGATAGATTTGAACTTACATGTGAATTGCATAAGGTAGATAAGGCACAATATGTCGGCCAACTGATGGAAATACTTGCAGGTGAATGTTACGGTATTTTAATTGGCATCGTCTGCTATAGGTTGGCAGCGTGCAATTTTAGGGGTTACAGCATTTAATATAATGTAAACAATTAGTATACTATTGAACGCTATACACCCGATCGATTTATGACGTGTTGGCGTCGGTAAGGTCACGCTGGGTGACTAGGTTACCGTACCCCTTTTTGTATGACCGTCGAGCTGTAAAGACGTGTCCTTATGTACTTCTAGTGTCGGGCATGGAGTGCCGCACAGTTATGTTGTATTTAAGTATGGACATGGGTCAGTCCACTGTTATTATGAAAAGAGATGAAGTGTTACAGGTTAGTAATTGACTAAACCTAGGACGGGATGAATTAACAGTCCATATTAGTTTATATTTGCCAGACGCATAATCTCGCTGTCGGCCGTTGGGTTTCACCAACCGCGCGTACATATAGTTATGACGTTCTGCCTACAGTAATTCATGGTATTTGACAAGGACTGATTTGCAGATAGATCATATACGACGTAAGATCTAAATTGAATATGTATGTTTCTTCATAACCAACATGTGTGGATTGTTTTGATGTGTGCAACCTGTAAATTAAATGTATGGACTCAATGAAAGGATTTATCAAGTCGATTAACTTTTCGAATTCAACTATTATTATGTTTCACAATGTTCTTCTCCTACCTTCGCGTGATTTACCAACAAGAGCACGATAAAACTAATTGAATGAAAAAACAATGCAATGGCCAGATATTAATAACTGACTTATTAATAATACATGAAACAATATTCTATACGATATGACCCAGTGTTAACAGAAAAATATGCGCCTCAACAATTGCTGCAACAACGGCAGCAACAGTGAAGCATTAAGTACTAGAATGTCGATAGAAGGTCCTGAAACGCTTAACTATGATGTTGTCAGAGCAGCTTTATTAAAGAAATATCAACTTAATCAAGACCGTTATCGTCTTCGCTTTAAGACTATGTTAACAGAAACTGGGATAGAATTCTCAGACTTTATTACAAAGATACGTCTTACATTCTCACGATGGATTGAGTTATCTAAAACTGAACACACATATGAAGCACTTATGTACTTGTTACTATGTGACAAAGTCATGTCTTCTGTTAATGACTCTTTTCTTGCCTTCTTACATGAGCGTAAACATAAGAACCTAAAAGATATGGAAGAATATTGTTGCAAGTATGTCACTGCACACCCACAACAAACTGTTAACAATTCTAAAGTCAAAGAAGGTTTGCTGGTGGCTTCGGCGGCACCATATGGTCCTAATTTTAATCGTAAATTCCAATGTGCTCAACGTAACTTTGATAGGAAGGGTAATCGTAACTACGGACAGGATCAAGGCGATCCACCCTTTAATGTTTCTTCCTCAAAGAACTGGAGGCGAGCTGATAGCCCTCGTAATTTTGGTTCCAACAATTTTGGAAACTTTTGCAAGGGTAGCTACAATAAAAACTATCCAACTTATCATAATTTTTCACGGAGACAACGAAACCAATCTAGCGGTTATTCTCATCAAAGGGAAAATGACAATCGCAACTGTGAAAACTGCGGTTCAAACCAAAACAATAGTTTCAGTAGGTCAAATAATAATAATTTCAAAAGAAATAATAGTCGCGGTAGATCGCAACACAACAATAATAAATCATGTCACCATGCTAACTCTGCACAGCAAGAGTCTCAAGAGTCTCAAGGAGTTAGTAATCAAGCGAACAATAGTAATAAAAACTCTAGTGCTATCACTTGTTCTGCTTTTGATTTTGGGAGAGCATCTCAATGCCCACAATGTACAACACTATTCGAACCTACTACTATATCTACCCTGAGTTGTGGTCATCCTCTTCCCGCTCTTCCTGCCGCAGCTGCGCATGACGGGAGAGGATCTCTTATCCTACATAGAGGTCTAGTGAATAATAATCCAGTCTCAGTCCTTTTTGATTCTGGATGCACTACTATTGGGGTTAAACAATCTCTTATAGAACCTTCCTGTGCCACTGGAAAGGTGGTTAAATGTGTGACATTTGGTGGCACAGTAGAAAAGTATTCGACTGCTATCATCCACATAGCTACTCCCTTCTTTACGGGAGATGTCCACGCGTGTTTGCTACCAAATCCTATTGCGGATCTTATCATTGGGCGTATACATGGAGTTAAAGAGTGTACCCCGCAGCAGATTGCTGCTTGGGAAGAAGAAAATATCCAAGCTGCTAATGCAGTTATCACAAGAGCACAGGCTCAAAATATGCCTCAGACTTCATCGACCGAAAGTGATGAAGTGTTTAATCAAGATGATCACTCGGTGATTTCGCGTGACTATTTTATAAAACTTCAACAAGAAGACACCTCTCTAAAACAAAATTTTCCTTCTTGTCAAAAAAGGGTGATCCAAATCAGAACACAAATCGCAAATCCTGGATCACTGTGAAGAATGGTGTACTAGTGCGTATGGTACAAGATTCGAATACGTTTATGTATTCGCAAATTCTTGTACCTAAAAGTATGAGAGTTCGAATTCTGCAACATGCTCACGACTCTCAGTGTGCTGGTCATATGGAATTTTCCCGTACTAAGTCGAGAGTTCTGGCGGCTTTCTTTTTGGCCATTCGTAAATAAAGATATACGTCTTTATAGTCGTTCATGCAAAGTATGTCAAGAAGTCAAGTCGAAAGGTCCTCGCCATGCAGCACCTATCCAGGCTGCGGACATTCCTATTCGTCCGTTTCAAAAAATGGCAATAGACATTATTGGCCCTTTTAAAATCAGATCGGCCAGAGGACATCAATTTATTCTGACATGCGTTGACATGTGCACACGTTGGCCAGAGGCTATACCTCTTAAGAGCATTTCTACTGCCGATATTGCAGACGCTCTTTGGCTTATATTTTCTCGTCTGGGATTTCCCAAAGAAATCTTGTCAGACCATGGCACCCAATTAATATCTGACACTATGTCACAAGTGATGTCTACTCTTCATATTAAAAGGTCTCTGAGTAGTATCTATCATTCGATGTCTAATGGGTTAGTCGAACGTCTGAATAGAACCCTCAAGAATTTACTTGGGAAGATAACTGAGGATCATCCTCAGGATTGGGACAGAGTTTTACCCGCTGCTCTCTTTGCTTATAGAGAGGTTCCTAATGAACGTACGGGGTTTTCTCCATTTGAGCTTGTCTTTGGCGCGCATCCACGCGGTCCCATGTCTTTGCTTCACGATCTTATATCTGCTGATGATATCAGTGATGACACACAATCTTCGTATGAATATGTCATTGCTCTCAGTCAGAAAATTATTGAAGCATGCAGATTAGCAACTTCTGCATCTGAATTTGCTAAAGAAAAGGCAAGGCAATTTGCAAATAAAAATAGATGCCTGCGTCAACTTTGTCCTGGCGGCAAAGCGCTTGTATTGCTCCCTTCCAGGGAAAATATACTTCTCATTGGAAGGAAAATTCCTTATGTGATTGTCTCTAAAATTTCTGATGTCGACTATGTTGTCGATATTGACGGAAAGCATAAAACCTTTCATATAAACATGCTTACAGAATTTTATGAACGTCCAGAGTACCTGCAGCCTATTTTTCAGGCAACGGACGATACTCCAGTCTCTCATGGTCATTACTCATCTCTGTCGGTTATACAGGATGAGGAATCTACTTTCTCGGACGTTAATCTTCCTCTTCCGATGATTTCACTTCATTCTACGGAATCATGGGAAAATGTTACTATTTCTCCTAGATTATCTACTGAGGAACAGCTACAAGTCTCTTCCATGTTACAAACATTTCAGGATGTTCTCACGGACATTCCTGGACACATATGTCATTAAGCATGACATTATACTTACTGACCATAATCCTATCAGGGTCAGACCTTACCCTATTCCTATACATTTTCAAACACAGGTCGAGAAAGAATTGGATGAGATGATACAGTTGAAAATAATTGAAACATCGTATTCGGCATACTCTTCGTCTATGGTTATTGTTCGAAAGAAAGACAATAACATACGCCTTTGCGTCGATTACCGTAAACTAAACCAAGTAACGAAGTTCGATGCTGAACCTATGCCTTTATTGGAAGATCTACTTATTAGACTTTCTAAGTCTCGGTTCTTTACCAAACTCGACTTGTCTAAAGGCTACTGGCTAGTTCCCCTCACTGAACAAGCCAAACCTCTTACTGCTTTCTCAACACCTAGGGGTTTGTTCCAATGGAACTTCATGCCTTTCGGCCTTATGAATGCCCCAGCTACCTTCGTGCGCATGATGCGTCGAATTCTTTCATATCGTTAAGATGTCATTGCATACTTGGACGATATCTGTCTTTTCAGCGATTCTTGGGAAGATCACTATTTGGGGTTATATGAACTGTTGTCTACTCTACGCGAGCATAATTTGACAGCCAAACCCTCTAAAGCCTATGTTGGGTTTAGTGAAATTTCTTTTCTTGGACACCGTGTTGGGCATGGTCTCTTGAAGACAGAGGACCACAACACCTCTAAGATACTGAACATCACTATTCCTAAAACAAAGAAGCAGATACGTAGTCTCTTAGGTTTAATACAGTTCTACGGAAGATTCATTCCGAATCTTTCTTCTATCACGGCACCTCTCTCAACCCTATTGAAGAAAGGGTCTCCTAATATGGTGCGTTGGTCCCAAGAATGCCAAAGTTCATTGGATCAGATTAAGACATTGTTCTCATCTCCTCCTATCTTAAGACTACCTACAGCTGATAAGACTTTGTTCTACATAGTGACGCCTCATCAATAGGGATCGGGGCGGCACTGATGCAAGAGTATTCAGAAACTATGCATCCTGCAATGTATGTCTCTAGAAAACTTAATGCGGCAGAAATGAATTACTCTGTTCTAGACCGAGAGTTATTAGCTATGGTCTGGGCGATTCTGAAACTTCAAAGATTCCTTCTTGGCGCGCATTTCATAGTAGAAACCGACCAAAAAGCTCTCACAGCTATGCAGAGTAAGGACTTGAAGAGCTCAAGATCCACTCGATATGCTATTGCTCTTCAACCTTTTCATTTTACGGTACGAGCTATCCGTGGTTCGGATAATGTGATGGCAGACATACTTTCGCGATGCCCACATGATTCTACTTAACTCTCATATCCTACATTTCCTGATACACGTCTACATTTATGACAGTAACATACAATAACATGTTTATATATTGTTTGAATTCTTTATCTGTTACCGTCTTTGGTATAACAGAGGAAGGTTTGGTTATCACGATATGAAGGTCGGAAATTATTACGGCCACATTTGATACTTAGAAATGTTGTGTTAACTATAGTACATTATAACTTTCTATGATTATCAAATGGAATTGTGTTATTTGTATTCTTCTCAGCAAACCAGTGCTGTACTTTGGAGAACCTATAAAGAGCTCCTGTTATGACTTATGATGTCCAAGTTTACCCTTTGGACGCTTCTTATATGTGCCCTCCTGAATGGAGTATTGTATTGATCTTCGGATGGCAACTTCAAGTGTTTATATTAATATATTTGTGTATTTAGAATTGTAATAAAACACATTAAATTTAGTTATGATAAGTTATATCACTATATTCCAGGAAATTACCTTGTTAAAATTACATTAAGGTAATGACTCCGCTATATGATATTGTATTTTTTGATATGTATGTAATTTTTGTTTGCATTGTAACATTGCCTGCATCTTAGAGTTCTTTGGTGGCACCTCCCTGGCTAGGTTGATATTTGGAGAAAATACTTTCTCTTATCTTGTGAGATATCTTGTGTTCTCACCATTGTCCGTCATTGAGCCTGACTTTATGGTGTTAATCCTTTCATCAGCGCATTATTCGTGCGTTATGAGCTTGTTGTATATTGCTCATTGATGTACTTAAAAAAATGATTTCATTTTTTTTCCCGGGGGGGAGCGGTAAACTGTTACTGTGATTTTTGCCTATATTTTATAGACGTCAACTTGTTTGATATTGTTTGATGATCTAAGAGAGATAACTGTCTATTAACTTTTCAGTAACAGGTTAGATTAGTGATTATCTTCTCTTGTCATATTCTCCTATCCTTATAAGTATCGACGATTGACCTGTTTCGAGGAAATGTCTTAAATAGTTGGCATTCCTTAAGACGCTATCTACATGTCCATATTAGGAGCGGTTTACCTCGCTTTTCGGGGAAACGCTCTGGATGGTAGGAATTTTATTCAGGACTGTGCTTATTGCACATGCGCAAAGTTTTGGGCGCGGATCAAGAGACTTCCAATCTGTGAGTCGATCTGAGTTTTTCTGTGCTGACAGAGGTCCGGAGATTTTTCTCTGCTGTAATATTTGGGGAAGAGATGTCCTCTGTGTGACTAAGATGTCAGTGATTTCCCCCAAGTTTATTCGATACGCCAGGAATGGCGAGTGTTGTTTTTCTGGTGATTTTTTCTAGGATGTCAAGGTAAAATACACATTTTAAATCTTCTCGTTATGCCTTGATATGCAGATTTGGTGTTATCTGCATATAAGAGTGATTGACAATTTTGAGGCAACATTTTAGCTAGCAGAGTTATAGTTGGAGCCGCGGTAGCATAGTGGTTAGTGCACTGGCTTCCTAGCGCAGTGGTCTATGGTTCGATCCCCAGATGAGGCGGAAAAATTTTTAGGCCACAAACGGCTCCTGGGTCGACCCAGCCCCAAATGGGTACCAGAGCTACTCTGGGAAGGTTAAGGCGGCCGGCGTGATGCCGACCACATCACCCCTCGTGTGCCGATGGTCAAGATAATATGGGCCTAACACCATATTCCCAATATGCCTCAATGGGCGTGTAACGGGTTCCTTTACCTTTTTACCTCTACACCTCACGGTAGAAGGGGAACGACTAAGTAAGTAAGAGTTATAGACTATATGATATGCAGAGCCCATTATATGTGCTCCTTATAGAAACCAAGACTAATACGTCTTATTTGATGAAAGAAACTCAGAGGAGATAGTTCTATTTTGGATCCCGCTACTCAGGCGGTATGATTGGCATGGACTGATATGCCTGGCTATCAAGTGATAACACAGAGGTTAACTTATCATAAAAGCCCGCTATTTGCGGCCTGATTTTGTCGCCATAAAAGCCCGCTACTTGCGGCCTGTATTTTTCGCCAGAAGAAATTCCTGTCAGATGATGTCAGAGGAACCATAGATTATTGTCAAATAATTGAGAGCCCGCCCTTTTTCGGAGCGGCATGTTTACTTGTGGTAAATGACGCGTTCAGTCAGTTAGACCTGTTCTACAATACAATCAGAACATAGATTGATAGGCCATTAACGTTCTGTTGTGTTAGATGTTCAAGATGTATGGATATCAGATGTCGTCAACCATTACTATATATGTGATGTTTCGCAACCTTGTCAATTGACTGTACCTGTGATGTCAGCATATGTCTCGTAATAAATGATTGAAATGTCATCAGCCGTTACAAACACTTGATTGACTTCGACATGTGATGAGTGAGCGTCATGTGTACTTATCAAGATCCTTTACACATTCGCGTCTACTGTATAATCTGATGTCTACTCACTCACCCACCACGTCAACCTATATACATCTACGAGTACTACACATTTGTCAGTCTGTATGGCATTTCAGTTAGTGTCAACATTGCACCTTACCAGCGCCTCAACATTTGGTGACCTGACCCAAATAAAATACACCGCAACATTGTGACTGGACAATCCGTCTTTAATAACAGTCACGGTAAGATGTGCGTCTGTGCAAAAAGAATCTCTCACGCAAGTTAGACGCAGATTTTCCTCAGCTAGAGATACGTTTCAAGTCCTGTCAAAACTGAGCCCTGTGATAATTTTGAACAAGGTCCCATTTTCAGAGTTACCTTTTATACACATTGCAGAAAACAATTTCATCACATTAGAAGAGCAGTACAGAAAAACACCTTTTTAACAGGCAGGATAAGAGTGTCATCGGACACTATTATGAAAGTACTTACTGCTAAATGTGCACTTGTAAGTGTGTTTATGGGGGAGGGGTGCAAAAAATAGGATCCGCCCTTGGTGCTAAATGGACACGTCTGCTTCTGGTAAAGGAAATGGCGGATGTTTCAGTGGCGAAGTCACTGATGACCTTGATCTGTCGCTTTTTTTTTGCGAGTAAGGATAATCTTTTTTCAATAGTTTTTTTTTTTTTCGAAAGTGTTTATCTTTTTTTTGTGAACGTTATTCACTTTTGTTCAGTTTTCAACTTTGCCTAGATCTGAGTTTGTTTGGTTTTTTTTTTTTTTTTTTTTTGTCATGTCGAGCTGTCATTTCCTTCATTTGTTGAAGAACGCCACCTTGATTAGAGTGACGATACCTCCGGATTTGGCCGACTTTTCACATAAAAATGTATCGTCCGGTCGGCTTTTAAAAAATAATTTCATGTGTCCGGCTTTTAACCAAAATTAGAAAAAAAAAAAAAAAAGAAGAAATCGATTTTTTTTGGTTCTTTTTTGTGATAATCTTTAGAGGAATTTAATTGTTTTGGCTGAATGACATTTTTACAAGTTGCAACATATTAAAGCCTCATCATCATGTAACGTATTCTTTCCAGAACGTTGTCTCCATTACAGCTGCTCTGAACGCATCACGATTCTGGGCAAGTCGACCTGCATCAGCCAAAGACAAGTTCAGACTCTCTGTGATGTCCTGAAACCACCGTCGTCTAGGTCGACCCCTTCCCCTTTTTCCAGGGACCATGCCTTCCATCACTGTTTTTTCCAGGCTATTATGTCTTTTTATATGACCGAAAAATTTCAGCTTCCTTATTGCGATGGTATTTAGGAGCCAATGTTCCTGTACGTTTAGTGAGTGCAGTACTTCTCTGTTGGTCTTTTTTTCTGTCCAGGGTATTCTCAACATCCTTCTGTAGCATTTCATTTCAAATGATGTAATCTTTTTTGCAACTGTTTTATTGAGTGTCCAAGTCTCGCAGCCGTATGTTGCCACTGGGAATATACATGCTCTGATCAGTTGTAACTTTGTTTCTTTGCTTGTGCCTTGCCATAGGTTTTTCATCTGTATTAGTTTATGTGAAGCAATTGCAAGTCTTCTTTTAATTTCTACTGCACAGTCGCCAGAGCTGTTGATGATTGATCCTAAGTATTCGAATTCATTAACACTTTCCAGTTCTTCGTTATCAATTTCAATTTCTGGTTTGGTCTTTACTTTGTCTGTTGTCAATACTTTAGTCTTCTTGGTGTTTAGGTATAGATTCTGGGCCTCGCTGTGTTTTTTGGTGGACAGAAGTAATTGTTCAAGTCCTTCTGGGTTGGTCGATAGGAGGACTGTGTCGTCAGCATATCTGATTTCCGGGATCTGGTACCCGCCGATGTTAAATGAGTCAAACTCTGTGTGTTCATGGTCATCTCTTACATTTCTCATGATATTCTCGGCATAAATGTTAAACAGGTAAGGGGAAAGGGTACAGCCTTGTCTTACTCCTTTCTGTACTTCAAACCATTCTGATGTTTCACCCTCTATTCTTACGGCTGCCTGTTGTTCTTGGTACAGCAGTGCGATGAGTTGTATAAGGTGGTTTGGAAATCCCATATTTTTCATAATAGCCCATAACTGCTGATGTTGTACACAATCGAAAGCTTTGGTGTAATCAATGAAACAAGTATGTAGGTCAACGTTGAATTCTCTACACTTTTCTATGATGATCCTCATGTTGAATATATGATCTCTAGTGCCTCTACCTGGTCGAAAACCCGCCTGTACTTCGTTTATTTCTGTTTCTAGCTTTTGTTGCATCCTTTTCATTATGATTTGTAATAGTATTTTGCTGGCATGGCTTATAAGAGCTATAGTTCTGTAGTTTGTGCACAGTTTCAGGTTGCCCTTTTTTGGCAAGGGTATGTAAATTGATCTTTTCCATTCCTTGGGCCAAATTCCGCTTTGCCAGATCTTGCAGCATAATGCATGGTATATACGAGCGCTGCCTTCTCCTCCTGCCTGTATCATTTCAGCTGTTATTTCATCACAACCAGGAGATTTTCCACTTTTTAAGTGTTTGATTGCGTTCCGGACTTCCTCTATGGTAGGTTCTGGTTCACGTTCCGCTTCATTCATGACGTTGTCATCTGCCGCTTTGTTTATTTCCGTATACATTTCTTGACAGTACTCCTTCCATCTGTTCAGAATATCTTTACGTTCTGTTAGAGTGTCGCCTTTCTTGTCGTTTATTGCTCGAGGTGATGATTTAAAGTTGCTGTTCTTCAATGTTCTTACTTCAGAAAACATATTCTTACTCAATCCCTGTTCGCGCATTTCCTCTATTTTCCTGTAGGTGTCGTTTATGTATTGTTGTTTGTCTTGTCTGACTCGTTTTTTAATCTGCTTTGTGTATTCCTTGTACAACTCCTGATTTTCTGTATCTTTTTTGGACTTCAATATTAAAGCCTACATTAAATATTAAATGAGTAAGGACATGAAAATTGATGACAAAAATGCTTTGACAATTGACTGTCTGATCAATTAAGTCAAATCAAATCTGAATGAAAATACTATTTTTCAACAACTGGGCACATGAAAAGTGGATCAAATTCTTTGAACAATCAAGAAATGTAGAGTTATATTCGGAACTACTACAAATTGCTCTTTTTTTTTAATTTTTGCTGTTCCAAAAAATAATGCTAATGTTGAGAGGCTTTTCTTTTTCTTTAATGGAAAGTCAGTGGACAAAGGACAGAAACTAATTCACTGTTGAATGTATAAAAGGAATATTACAAGTTCAATAAAATTATAAGAATGTTACATGCAGACTTCCATGAGCATTTAGTTGGAGTGAAAAGTACAATGTTAAAGACTGAATATTTAGTGATGATGAAACAATAATGCCTGAAGGAAAAATTATTAATTTCGATGAAGTATTTCTATATATTTTATCATGATTATGTACATACATGTATTAAATTAGTGAAATTAACGCGTCCTCCTTTGTATTCTCGTGTTTTCAGTTAAAGTGTCCTCCTTTGTCCTTTCTAAGTCAAAAATCAGAAAATGTCCTCTTTAAAAAAAAAATAATAATAATATGGTCACCCTAACTGAGATCAATTTACGGTTTTCGCCCACAGTAGCCCAAAAAATAGCCCAAAGTAGCCTAAAACGCCCAAGGTAGAGTAAGGCGTCCAGACGTAGCACAAAATTAAAAATCTAGTTGTATCTATATGTTTTGTAAGGTACAATCTAGATTTTTATTGTTTAATTTAAGGTGGCAACAATGCTGATGATACATTTAAAATAACGAAATGACCATTGTGTATTTCTCTAAATGAAGAGTAGGCCTATTCAGATTCTGTGTTACAACCGACTGTTGTGTATTTCACCAACTTGCATTAGCCCCAGAGGTAATTGGCAATCATGTTTTATAAATCTTTCATTCGAGGCAAAATAGATTATGGAAGCATAATCTATGACTCTGCATCACATAGTCACAAGATTAAATTCGGGTAAATTGGGAGAATAATGTCCGACTGTCCGCCATTTTTCCCTAAGGTTATTCACGCAGAAAGAAAATATTAGACAAACATAAAGGTTTGTTTGCACTTAACTGAATTGATAAACAATGTTAAATATGCATGCAACATATACAGTAATGAGTGCAGAACAATTTAAAAATTTGGAAAAAAGTTGTACTTACCCACAAAAATAATCCAATTTGCTCCCATTCTGCAGACATGGCCAAACCATCTTAGTTGGGATGGTTTGGCCATGTCTGCAGAATGGGAGAAGATCGGCTACCACGACAAGCATGGGAAACAAAGAGCCAGGGATCCAGACCCCCAGGATGACCGAGAGTCCGCTTGGAGGACAACATTAGACAATCTTTGAAGGACCGAGGACTGGAATGGAACCAGGCCAGGAAGAAGACAGCTGATAGAATAGTCTGGCACTCTCTCTTCCAAACCTCTACACCTCACGGTAGAAGGGGAACGACTAAGTAAGTGGAACCCCTAGAACCACTTTGATCCAGCTATACGGAACACAGACAAGTTTCACTTGTTTTGAATAATAAATAAAAATGTTGTTTCCTTTTGAAATGTTCAGCTCACACATTGAAAAATCATGACAAAAATAAACTATGCTCACAACTTTATATAGTTGAACAAAGTCTGGAATGGAATTCACCACTATACATTGGATTTTTGGACTATGAAAAGGCATTTGACAGTGTAGACAGAGAATCACTTTAGAAATTGATGAGGCATTATGGAGTTCCCCTGAAGATCATTAATTTAATAAAGAAAACATATGAAGACATGACATGCAGAGTTCTTCACAAAGGGCAGCTTACTGAACCGTTTGGGATAAGAACAGGAGTGCAACAGGGATGCCGCTTGTCTCCATTTCTTTTCTTACTGGCAATAGACTGGGTTATGAGATCATTGACAACACACAACAGAAATGGAATCCAAAGGACTCTGACTAAGCAGTTGGATGATCTGGATTTTGCTGATGACTTGGCTCTTTTTTCCCATAACTGTAATCAGATGCAGAACAAATTGAAAACACTCAATGAGAGGTCACAGCAATTGGGTCTGAAAATACACAGAGGAAAGACAAAAAAAATGAGAATAAATGCAGGTAATGATAACAGGGTTGAACTTGAAGAAACACCAATACAAGATGTAGAATCGTACACATATCTTGGCAGTAATATAGACAAAGTTGGAGGGACAGACAGCGATATCTAAATAACAATACAAAAGGCAAGAGGAGCTTTCATTGCATTGGGAAATATATGGAGATCAAGAGAAATCAAATCAGTGAACAAGAGAAGAGGATGATGGCGATGGATTGGACACACACTGAGGAGACCTGTTGATAGCATTACAAGGCAGTCCTTGTTCTGGAACCCCCAGGGCAAGAGAGGCAGAGGTAGACCAAGAAGCACATGGAGAAGAGAGCTGCAAACAGAGGTGAAAATGATGAGGAGAACATGGAAAGAACTTGAGATGATGGCTTGTGACAGGAGGACTTATCATGTGTTTGTTGAAGGCCTATGCTCCTTTGGGAGTGAAATGTTATGATGATGATGACAACTTTATACACAACTGATATTTTACATTTACCACAATCTATTTTATTTCATGATAAGCAGCAAAACAGTTATTTGGATGTAGATGGGGATTATTTGTGCATCTTTCACAATAAAAGGATGTCCTGACCCTTACTTGAGGGGTGCTGCAAATGACACAGTTGCAATGAAATTTTGATTTTTAAATTAAATGGTTTGTTCCTCCTAGTGAACTGGATTGTTCACTTGATTGCCATGTCCAATCCTGGGAAGAATATGCTGGAAATCCACAGCAGCAACAAGAGAAAGCTCACTGACAAGTTGCCATTTAAATTGAAGAAGGCTTTGTTTTCTTGGCATTTGTCGTTCTTGACAGTGCAAATAATTTATACGCATTGAGCTCAGCTATATCAAAAATCCAGAAGACAATTTTGTTCCACCACTTTCTTGTTCTTCTGCTAAATGTGCCATATGTTACAATGCTTTCGTCCACTCTGTCACATCCATTCATGCATTGATTGTAATAATCAATCATCAGTGGTTTAGTTTTTGTTTCACCAAAGCGATTGGTGATGTTTTTGCTTTCCACTGTTGCGCAGCTTGAAACAAGAATGCATGGTTTTTTTGCCCCTAAACATTACACATAAAAACCTTTTTTCTTGCTCCATATACCATTTCATTTCCATATGCATTAGCTGTGTAGTTTTCAGCTCTTTTGGGAAGTTCTTTCAATTAACGTTGACAGTCCCAGGGAAATAATGACTCCTGTTATTCAGATATTGAAGCAATGGCACACTTGTGTAATATCAATCAGCATAGATGTGATGACCTTTTCCACATGGTTGAAGCAAAGTGTCAAAAACTTTGATGGCTTGCTGGCTATTTACATCAATATCTGGACTGTAGGAAGTATTGGCCCCAAAGTATATCAACAAATTTACTACATACTACTGTCGCAAAGACCGAATGTCTTCACATGATATTTTTTGGGTTTAGAGGCACTGAACATTTTGTGAGCCCATCTGCCTTTCCACTCAATTACCATTTCATCCAAAGACAGCTCCTTGTAAGGGTAAAATGCTTCCTGGAATCTAGATAACATTTTCTGTAGAAATGGTTCGATCTTTGCTTTACCTTCTTTACCTTGTGCGTCTACATCACTCACATGAAACTTCATGTGATATAACATCTGAAACCTATCCCATGTAAACATCTGTCTGTACCATGGAGTTTGCATAAAGCCTTCATTAGACCAATAATCACTAATGGCTGGTTTTTTCACAATCCCCATTGTTATTATCACAGCAAAAAAGTTGCACAGTTCTGGAGATGTAACTGGATACCAGTTTTGATAGACAGATCTTTTTGTCGACGTTTCTGAATTTGACTGACAGAGTCGATCAGCATATTTATTTATAGAAACAGTAAGCTCATCTATAATCTCATGAGTTAAAAGAGCTTTGAGACAATAAAAGGCAGAAGAATCATCAGGTATAATATTTGGATTCACTCCTGTAATCCTAGAATGAGGCGGTACAAAGCGGAAAGCATTTTGTGTTGAGCCAGTATCAACTTCATTGCACCTAATTTCCTCATTCATTGTACTTGTATTACCATCAGTACTTGTGAATTCTGCTTCTTTATGGGTTGATCTAGATGTAGGCCTATCTTCTCTTAATCTTTTCTTCATGGGAGCTTTACCTTTTCCTTGTCTTTTCACTGGCCTGGCATTTCTAGTGCTAGTACTACTGACAGAACCAGCTAGGGGAAACGCTCCCTTCTCATCTGATTCAGTGTTTTGATTACATATATCTTCGCTGGGCAAAATATATTCTGAATCTGAACTTTCATCATCACTCTATAACTGATCATCCTCATGTTCAATCCAAGAAGAAATAAGTCAATCTGCTTGCACAGCCGATAACCTTTGATTACAATCGTTTGAAGATGAAGTCATTTTGGTTAGAAAAAAAATTTGTATATGGTCAACAGCCAAACAAAGGTACTAAAAATCGAACGTAATAACGAATAAAAATACACCACGCTAAAATGTAAACAGATTGACTACAGAAAGTGACTTTATAAATGTTGGATTGGATAAAACATTGACAATTTTTCATTAAACTTTGCCGAAAGAGACTTCATGTCTAATGCCACTTCATCTGGAGAGCCATATATTTGGAACCAATTAGGTGCCACTTCAAGTGGCGAGCCGGATAGTAGGAGTTAATGATGCAATCACTTCTGTTGTTCCCCTATTATACAGTTAAGGTCAGACTTCACAAGATAAAGATCTTAATACTGTGTCTAGTAAATGATAGAAGACTAAGAACAGTAAGTACAGGACAGAGGGTAGGTTTTTGGTATTGTATAAACATTTTAAAACATAAGGAAGGGAAACCTGAGGCCTGTAAACAGTAAATAAATATTAGACAAACATAAAGGTATGTTTCCTCTGCTCTAAAGGTACTTGAGTATTGCCCTGTTGCCATTGACAGCTTATTCTGTGCACCAGTGCTTAAGGTCAGAAAGACACCTCCACCTCCATTTTCTGTTGCATTTGTTGCTGATCCATCTATGTATGCATGAATCCAGGTGTTATGTGGGAAATGTTTCTATGTGTATTTTGTGGTAACTTTGATTTGCCACATTTACAATGATTTGATAGATGTGATGCCACTTTCCTGTATCAGCAGTTATTCATCTGATTTGGAATTGAAAACACTATATAGGCCTTTCCTAATTATAACCCATCAGAGGTTGAAGGATTTTTCTCATCACGAGAATAAAAAAAAATAATAATAAAATAGGGAACTTAAAAATTCCCAACAAAAAAGTAATTAGGCTGCCTACTCAGACTATAATTAAGAATAGTTTATTTTAGTATAGAAGAATTTTAATGTGCAGAATGTCTACAATAAAATAATGTGAAAATCAGAGAATAACAATATTACATTATTTACAGGATTGCAATTCACCCATACCAGTAGAAGAGGTGATGAGAATAGACAGACTTAGAGAACTGCACGATATAGTAAAGCAGTATGCAACCAAAAACAAAAATTAATATGTAAGGATTACTGAGGGTGTAGTGGGAAATTGAATGTGTAATAAGGTTCTCATAATATATATTGATAATAACAAATAAATAGTGAACCAAGTTTCATCCCAAACACCCCAGACTTCACCCCCTCCTATTTTTTTTTTACAAGTACAACAAATGTAGACTACATTATCTCTTTGATTCCAAAATCATTACTTGTGTGTGTGTGTTTGTGGTTTTTTTTCCTAAATAATTCTAAACAGCAGAATATACCATGTTTTTGTGTAAATTGTTTATGTGAACATGCACTTATTATATATTAAACTGATGAGAAATTGATAGCGAGTCAAGATGTGCAGTGTTTCTCCATTAGTATTAATACAAGCATAATTGGAATTTATAAAAACACAATGCATGTAGTAAAAAACACACCAACAACATTAACAGTAGAATATGAACTTAATGAAGACAGTTTATTGTTGCAGTCATTGAAACTTGCTTTCCTAGTCTTGGAACATCAAGGTAATTCATATATGGCCATACCTACAGCACAGTCTGGATAAGTAGAATTTACTGGGACCACCTAAAAAAAATTCTGCTTATCAGGAGTTTGCTCAGAGCTGGACATTTTCCAATCAGAATAAAAGAAAGTAAAAAGTAATTATTTTTACCCTTTATTTACAACTGTTTCATCATTTGAGTAGCATTTTTTCCACTTTTCAAAAGCAAATTAAAAACTTAAAGTAAAGCACCATGTCCTTTGTTTGTACCTTAAATGCATATACGAGAACATTTAAAACTACATATTTCATTATGAAACACTGTGACAAACGAAAATCACAAAATATTGCTATTGGAAGCCACGCTGGTGTAATGGTTACCACATTGCACTGGTGATCTGGTATTCAAGGTTCAAGCCCAGGCATGGGCATTTGAAGAGGTGTCACCAACTGGGATTTTGACTGAATAACCTGAACGGCTCCTGAGATAAACCCTCTGTGGATGGGAAGGAGTGAAGCTCCTTACCTGGTTGGGAGGAAAGTCCACAGGTTCCCCAGCCTTGCAATGACATGTCATTGAGCTGAAGGGCTGATAGCCCAAGTGCTGCTGGTAATGAAAAAAAAATATAATAATTTTAAAACAAGTCAAGTATAATTATATCAAATAAATATTTTGACAATTATTTGTGGTTTTAAAAGTTTATGTTTAGCTTTGTCTTTCACCTGTGACTAGTCATTAACTGTAGCTTTAGATCAAGTTCTGTTGGTTTTTCAATGGCCAGGCAATACCCACTCATCAGCTAAATGTAACATTCCTCATCTCTTCCATCATTTGATAATGAATTATGACTATCAACTCAATTCTCTTAATTGTTGACTATGTTTTTTTTAAGTAAATGTGACACATTCAAATAAAGGACCCCATTCTTATCTTATACAGTTGATTAATAAAGTGAATTTTAATAAGGCTTCTCATAGGATATCAATGGAAACACAGAATAAGTACCTTTAATCCTGGGGATATCACTTTTAAATACCTTTGAGAAAGTCCTTAGTTTGCTATCATTTTTAAAAAAATTTCTATCAAGTAAAGATCTACCAAATCATCCCCTGTGATCTCCTTTATTTTTAAGTTTGGAGATAACTTTGAGGATTAGGGTATGTTCACTGCTGGTGTGAAGTGCATTAAACAGATGTGGGGATAGGGGAAGATAGTAACTGTGGGTCACATAAATATTGAAAGTGAAAAAGGAAAGGAGAGAATGAAGTAGTGGAAAATGATAAAGTATTTATTTTAAAAAAGCATATTTGTTTATGGCTAATGCAGTTGCATTAGGCCCCACCATTTGACAGTGATTATTGCAGTGAGATAATGCTGCTTAGATATTGGTGTAAATATATATAGTATGTCTTCATAGTCTTAAAATGATACCCATCATCTGCTATGTTTCATTGCCTTCAGGTTGAAAGAAATGTAGAATCTAATGTCACACGTCTAATTACAGATATGAAGCAGGAAACAGACTATGAGGTATGTCAAATATTTATGCCCCATGTAATTCCCCTGGGTCTGTGAAGAGACAAAGAAAGAATATGCCTACTGCACTCTTGAGCGTGTTGTACAAAGTGACTGGTGGGGTTGTGGGTGGGGCTGGCTTCCTCATTATGTTAAACAAATTGTCACAGACATCACTGCTGCAAGTGTATGTGAATGCTTGGTGCAGGCTTCTAACAAGTGGTCCAGCTGTAATGGTGTCTGTATGCTCTGTTAGGAGCACAAAAAGAAGATGAATGAAAATATTGACATTTGGAAGCTTTCAAGGGTGCATTCTTCTTCTTTGATCCTTAGCCACCGACTGTCAAAGCAGTCAGTGGCCATCATGCCTGGTGGCATCTTGTAGGGCAACAACAAATTGATTCCACTTTGCTCGGTCGGTGGCCATACTTTGTACAGTGCCCCAACTCTAGTTCATTTTTTGCATCTCAGCCTGCCAGTACTCCTCAGGTTGTTTTTGGTCGGCCTCTCTTTTGTTTTCCTTCAGGGATCCATAGCATAGCTGTTCATGTGATGGCAGTCGGGTCTCTTCTGAGGACATGGCCAACCAAACTCCAGCGTCTGCCAGCTATGATGGTATGCATGTTCTCTTGCTTGCTCCGAGTAAGCAGATCTTGGTTGGTGATGGTATTTTACCATGCATTTGCATGTCTAAAATATCTTTAAAACTTTATGACTTGACAGCTGGCATGGTTGAGGAGCCTTACAATTTCCCCTCCCTACTACCATTCAAGTTAGACTCTTTTCAGTCAACAGTTTACAGAGATTCTTACCACACACAAATCAATGAAAGGAAGGGTGAAAAAATCTTCTTGTACAGTTATGAACTGAATCAGCTTCTACAGAAGAGAAGAATTATGCTAAAGAGTGTTTCAGTGGAATTATCTCATCTGTTATGGAGCATCCAGAGCTACAAGTGATACCTGACCATCTTTGAGGGAGAAGAAATTCTCACAAAACATTGTTATTGTTATAAAGAATTGACATCATTGCCCTCCAGGCAAACCCATAGGTGCTCAGTCTCCATCAGTATATGTTGAATGTAAATGCTTACTGTTCCTGTAGCTCACTGGTTGTAAACACAACAGATGCATCTTCTCATACGTCCATCTCTACTAGCTTTACGTTTGATGCCAAATTCCAACAGTCTTAACCTTGATGATTCATCTATTGTAGTGTCATTCTCCAACAGGCAATCATTAATTGCTCTCAGTATATCTCCCTTATCCATATCTAATGTCCCCACTATGGGTGCTCTTGATGCTAGTCTGTCAGCTCTTTCATTACCACATACACTAGCATGACCAGGACAGTATATCCACACTAGCTCTTGTAGACTGGAAGCTTCTATGAATGTATTCCATTCATGATGCACCCAACCACTTTGAACCTTTCGAAGCATGGACTTAGAGTCGGACACAATGATGGCCTGTTAATAAAGTTTCAGTTATCCACCTTAAGGCTGCAGTAAAAGCCTCAACCTCCATTATCATGCTGGAAGTTGTTATCTTGTAAGCCTCACTATGTTCTGACCAGTACCCTAGCAGAGAAGCCCCAACCGGATTTCTCACCCCAGATTATAGACCCATTGGTATAGACAATGGCATCAAGAAAAAACATAAAGAAAGATATCTGATCAAGTTAACCTATATGAAGTTTACAGGAGTTCACAAATTACAGAGGAATAATGTTTACATCAAATACCAGCAGAAGGAAGGAAGGTTATCTGGTCAAGCTGCTTAAGATTTACAAGAGCACACAAATTACATAGGAACAATATTACTATCAGTGCCATGAAAAATATTAAACAGGATCATCTTTGAGAGATTAAAAGAGTCCATAGATAGACAGCTGAGAGATAAACAAACAGGTTTTTAGCAAGACAGATCCTGTACAGACCATACTGCCACATTGAGAATAATAATGGAAAAACGTCTGAAATGAAACTTGCCTCTTTACATAGGTTTTTGTGGACTATGAAGATGCACTTGACAGTGTGGACAGACAATCATTTTAGAAATTGGTGAGACATTATAGAGTCCCCCTGAAGATCATTAACTTAATAAAGAAAACATGAAGACAAGATGTGCAGAGCTCTTCATTGATAAAGTTTTACAAAACTATTTGGGATAAGAGATGAAGTGTGACAGGGATGCTTCCTGTCACCATTTCTCTTCCTATTGGCTATAGATTGAATTATGAAAACATTGACCTCAACCAACAACTTTAGTCAACAGAAATGGTATCCAGTGACTAAACAACTTGATAATGTAGATTTATCAGATGGTCTGGCTCTCCAGTCCCATAGCCCAAATCAGATGCAAGACAATGAAAGTGCTTGGTGTGAGTTTACAGGAAGTAGGTTTGAATATACACAGGGAGAAAAGAAAGATAATGATAAAAAATGCAGCAAATGATAACAGTATTGCCCTTGAAGAAATGCCCCTTCAAGATCATACATAAACATTGGCAGCAATGTAGACCAAATGGGATGGACTGACAGTGATATCAAAATAAGAATACAAAAAGCTAGAGGATCTTTCATTGCATTGGGAAATATGTGGAGAGCAAAAAAATCTTCAGTTCAATGTCAAGTCAGTACGGCATGACTCTGAAACATGGAGAAAACAAAGACAACAACCAAAAAAGCTAGACTTTCATAAATGGGTGCTTGCATAGAATAGAATGATTGAAGTGGTATGACCAGATCACCTTGCGGAACGGATGACAAGAACCAAACAACTACCAGTGGTACAAGAGATGACAAGAACCAAACAACTACCAGTGGTACAAGAGATGAGAAGAAGACACTGGAGATAGACACAGCACACATTGAGAAAACCTGTTGATAGCAATACCAGGCCAGTCCTTGTTCCATAGTCCCTAGGGAGAGAGAGGTAGAGGGAGACCAATGAGCACATGGAGAAGAGAACTGGAGACAGACATGAGGAAGACATAGTAGGATGTGAGCTGAAGGCACAAGAAAGGAAGACTTAGCATAAGTTTGTTGAAGGTCTATGCTTCTTGGAGAGCTGAAGTATGATGATGATGAATGTTACTATCAGTGTCAAGGAAAATCTTTAACTGGATCATGATGATTGTTACTATCAGTGTCAGGGAAAATCTTTAACTGGATCATGATGAATGGTACTATCAGTGTCAGGGAAAATCTTTAACTGAATCATGATGAATGTTACTATCAGTGTCAGGGAAAATCTTTAACTGGATCATGATGAATGTTACTATCAGTGTCAGGGAAAATCTTTAACTGAATCATGATGATTGTTACTATCAGTATCAGGGAAAATCTTTAACTGGATCATGATGAATGTTACTATCAGTGTCAGGGAAAATCTTTAACTGGATCATGATGAATGTTACTATCAGTGTCAGGGAAAATCTTTAACTGGATCATGATGAATGTTACTATCAGTGTCAGGGAAAATCTTTAACTGGATCATGATGAATGTTACTATCAGTGTCAGAGAAAATCTTTAACTGGATCATGATGAATGTTACTATCAGTGTCAGGGAAAACCTTTAACTGGATCATGATGAATGTTACAATCAGTGTCAGAGAAAATCTTTAACTGGATCATGCTTGAGAGATTAAGAGTCCATAGGGTTAGTCTAGAATTATCGTTCCTATTTTGTTTTTCTTTCTGTTATTGTTATTTCCTTCATCACCTAAAGATCTACTGAGTCATCGTCTGTCATCTACTGAAAAATTATGATTGACCAGTTGCAATTAATAACTCAATTCCACGCAACACCTGGACCCATGCATACACAGATGGATCAGCAACAAATGCAACAGAAAATGGAGGTGGGGGTGTCTTTCTGACCTTAAGCACTGGTGCAGAAAAAAGGCTGTCAGTGGTGACAGGACGATTCTCCAGCAACTTCAGAGGCAGAGGCCTTGAAAACTGCTGCAGAGGTTATATTGACAGAAGAAAGCGCAGAGAGACAAGTTGCTTTCTTTACTGATGCACAGTCAGTAATTGCAACGTTGAAAAGCCAAAATAATACAGACCTGGATGATCTCAGAGTAATGCTCCACAAACTTTGTCAACGATTCAAAAGTGTTGTGATCCAATGGATCCCATCTCATTGTAACATTGCCAGCAATGAAGAGGCTGACAGAATGGCAAAAGAAGGTTCACATCTACCTCAGCCTTATGCAAGCATAACTTTTGAGGAGGCAAAGAGTTTTATCAGAATCAGTTACAGAAACAAATGGAATGTAGAACATCCAGGGCACACAAAGAATGATGCTTACTACCAGCTGCACAGAAGAGAACAAGTGATAATCTTCAGACTCCGCACTGGCCACAACAGATTGAGATACCATCTATTCAACAAGGTAAAGATAGGAACTACCGATCAGTGTAACTGTGGCACTGATAAAATGACTGCTGAACATCTGCTTCAAAGTTTCCCCTTATATGTGGTACAGAGAAAGTGCATATGGCCGACGCCAGCTCCTTTCGTGGAAAAGCTTTACGGGGATTCAAATAGCCTCAGACTGACTACTGCTTTCTTTGAGAACATTCAAGTGGACGTCTGAGAGTGTACGAAGAAGAAGAAGAATTCTTTTCTGTCATCATTGCTGAAGTACAGGTGTATAAATGAACCGACACTGTTAGCATTGCTGAAGTACAGGTGTATAAACGAACCAACACTGTTAGCATTGCTCCTGTCTAAGAGTTAAAATCTTGTCTAACTGTGATTTACTCATTTCTCTGGGCAGTGAGAGTGAGTCAAGAGTGTTCTGTCATTTTTATTCTCATTTTCTTTTTTTAATTTGAGAAGTTATTTTAAGGTTAGGGTTTGTTAACTGCTAGTGTGAAAGGTATTAAACAGACGTGCACCCAAAGGAGAGATAGGAACTATGGGTCACGGAAATATTGGAAATGAGGGTGGGGGAAAAGGGCAGAAATGGAAAGTGACAAATTGTTTATTGAAAAAAAAAAAAAAAGTAAATCTCTATAACAAGGGTCCTTGACCTTTATGGCACCATATGCACATTTTACATTAACTAATAGGTTGAAGAGCAACAACCAATTTTTGGGACTCACTTATTGCTTACTTACTTAGTCATCCCTCTTCTGCTGTGAGGTATAGAGGTTTGGAGGAGGGAGCGCCATACTATCCTATCGGTTGTCTTCTTTCTGGCCTGGCTCCAATCCAGTCCTTAGTCATTCTGAGATTGTTTAATGTTGTCCTCCCAGTGGAGTCGTCCCTGACTTTTAGTTTCCCATACTTGTCATGGTAGCCAATCTTCTTCCATTCTGCACAAAGGGCAAAATAATCGCAGTTGGGACTGTTCTACTTGAGTCTGCAGTGGCTGGGTTTTGAGGCCTTGCCATATCCTCTGGTTGCAGACCGTATCTGTTCTTGTTACTTTACCTTCTCCCTCAGATATCTCATTTGTAAGATTTGAATCAGGATTTTTTGTGGATTGTAGTCATTGCCCATGACTCGCATCCATATGTCAAGACTGGAATATAGGTGGGGCGTTATACAGCCATCTTCTTTCTTGCTTGCTAACTTTTGTTGAAAAATCCTTGGTTTTTGGCCTAAAAAAATCCTCCCAGCTGCTGCTCTTTAGGTAGCTAACTCTTCTTTGATGTCTCACTTCCAGTCTATAACAGCTTTGAGGTAATTAAACTGGTTGACCTGCTCCAGGATCTATTCTCCCAGCTTAATCTGATGCCTTTTTTCCTCTTGTGATGTCACCATGGTTTTTATTTTGGAGCTGCTAATGACCATCCATCTCATCTCCAGCTTTTCCTTCCAGACTTGCAGGTTGGATTGAAGATGTGCCTCTGATTTAGCAATCAGGGCAACATTGTCGGCTAATGCTAGCTCTGAAATACAGACCCATCTCATCTTCCAGTACTCCACTGAATACTTGTTAGTCCTGTCCTTGCATGATTTGATGACATGGTCCATGAGGAGTTTGAAAAGATGAGGTGACAGGATATCACCTTGTCTTACACCAGTGGTGGTCCTGAACTCTTCTGACTTATGGTTTACCACCCTCACTCATTAAAAAAAGGTATATTTTTTCAAAACTATAATATAGAGTTTATAAAAGGCTGAGTAACACATTTAACAATACAGGTTGGTAACCCAGTGATGCAGACAATGATTAAGTGGGATAGAGTATCTCCACTAGTGTCACAGGGTTCTTTACTATACTTTAATGTTGAGAAGGTGGTGTGAATCTTCCCCTGTTGTATTAGTGAGTGGTCTGTAGGGCTTCTTGTTGTTTGGTAATGGCTTCTCTTGACTTGATGGTGTGTTAGGAGGTGTTCTGTGAAACTAGGTAATGCCCATGATATTACAGACTGCACAACACATCTGGAACACTGCACTTAGATAAAATGTTCTTGGACACCTGGCATAGACGACTTCTACAATTTATTCATGTAACACAAGATACTTCATCATAAGACACATTTGTTGTTTGTTTGTTATTGTTTTGAAGAAGTGATGGGTGGAGAGCAGGCACTTGACAGCTGACCGTTATTGCATCTTCTCGTTCCATCTACCCTGTTCAACCGGAAAATTGGTTATAATTGGGGTATTTAGTGTCATTGTTTTTTTTACTAATTTTGTATTCAATTTAAATAATTGTCTTTTGAAGTTGCTGATTTTAATTTATATTAGTATTTGTCCATTTTATTTTCTCTTTTGTATTGTTTATAGATAACTATTGTCCCTTACACTTGGTTTTAATTTGTATTAGAATTTGTTCTTTTTGAATTTTTTTTTTTTTTTAAATACCTCGTTGTCTTTCCTTGTCCTATGAGTAGTTAGTAAGTTTTTTTTTTTTTGTTTGTTTTGTTTTAAAGATTTGTTAGTTCTTGTTGCTTAATTTCTATTTGGTTGAATGTCTTTTCTGAAGTACTAACCTTATATGTTTTCCTTTGTTTTATGCATATATCTTTTAAGTATTGATTGGGCATCTATACTTAAAACCTTATCACCTGTTAAGTCTATATTGTGATTTCTATAGTAAGTTTTTAATTCTAGCCTTTGTTGTTCGTCTTTTTACAGTGGATCAGGTAGTGGTCTATGTCATTCTCTTCCTGACATTCTTGGCAGTGTGGTTCCTCTGTCATAAAGTATGCTGCACCGAGACAGAGACGCCACAGTTTTTTGTTCAATGGTATCTTTAATTCTTCTCTGACCTGGTGTTACCTTATACTTATTGAAGGCTATTGGGTAACGAGTATATTAATGTGCTGCACTGGTCTTGTAAGATATTTTGATATAATATACAACAGTCTCAACAGTAACGTACGCAATGGCCAATTTGAGTAATCTTGATCAACAGCTTGTTGTACGTTTTATCACATTTAATATGTCACAATACAACATAAGTGTACTTCACTTCTTTTGAGAGCATATGATGATATGACGTTACACCAGCAATACAAATGTGATCAGTAGCAGCCATAAGCAATAATGTCGTTGTGCCGGTTTAAAGTCAGAATGTCTATGTATCGTCTACAACGCCTTCATACTTTACAAATCCGTATTGATTCAAATCACTTACTGTCCATCTCCTTAAGCCACACATAATCAGGCACACATTCTTAATGAATTGAGTCAATTATCCTGACTCTGAAATATTTTATAACAATAAACACTGGTCTGTCGCTCTCACATAAAAATCCATACACTTCGAAAAACACCAGCCAGACACAACTGTCCTAACGATCACCTTCGTTCTCCCCGCAGAAGACCCTGTCCACGTCATACACTAAATACCTGTGTCACACCCATTCCACAACTCGCACGCTTTTACAATCGAAGCGTATTCGCGTTCTACTCCATTGCGCACAGCGATGAATTACCAGCCTGTGAGCAAAGTGATAGGTAACACTTTTACCCCGCCTCCCAGCGAAAACTGAAAGTTTTCCATATAGGAAGTCATTTTTAGAAAATGCGAGAAGTTACCGTCCAGTCTATGTCATACCTGAGCAACAGTCTATGGAATGTAGTCAGCATCATGGAAAAATGAGAAAAATCAATGAAAATGTGAAGAAATATGATAGTGAAATTGTGAAGTTTTGGAAAATGAAATATCTGAATGCATTTAATTAAAAGATGAATGAAATGAAAGATCTAACTAATTAAATAGTATTAAGTAAGTATAATAATTACGTTAATGTAAATGTCCACATGATCGTGTGTGTGCTGTCTGTAGCATTGTGTAAAACTAATTAACTATAGTTACTGAGTGTCTTCAATGATAGGTTCTTCTTTCATTAGTGTGAAAGCTTACTATTTGCAATTTTAGCACTTTAGAGTCCCATAACTGGTTTAAGTAATAACAAAAAAAAAATGTTCAAATGGCGAAGTTCTCCATAGGCGTATCGAATCGATTGTTTCTTGTGTGAGATTTCTTTTGATATGTTGCCTCTTGAGTGTCACAGTCTCTGAGCCCCAATATTTTGAAGTTCGTTTGCTGGAATAGGACATATGATCTTTTTAAAGTTCTGCATCCCAGACATTTTATGAAGGATTGCCATTAAGATATGACAAAGAGCCTTATACTGTTTACTTGAGATACTGTTTGATTTGGTTCCTTTACCGCATACGTCATGACTGTCCGGAAATCAGATCTTATGTACTGTTCATGGAACTTGATGTAGTGTGAAACGATTTGAATGTATCCACACAAAACGTCTCTTATCTTGTCTTCAAATGACTTGAGTTGTTTCTCTTGATAACGATGGTAATATGTATCTGGTTATGGATATTGTCAAGATAGTGTTTTTAAGTTAGCGAGGTATCTGTAGACTATCAGCAGTGTACCTTTGTCAATGGGTCGCAGCAATGTCATATCCATGAGAATCTGTGTACATCTCGACAGAACATCTGCAAGCATATTGGACTTGCCCTCAATAGGTCGAATGATATAGTCATATATTTGCAAATTAATTGCATAACGTGCGACTCGTGCGTTTTTCATGTTGGATTTTTGAAGGAACGACAGGGCCTTCTGGTCTGTCTCAATGATGAAGCGAGAACCAAGAAGGAAACGCTGAAGCTTCGTGACAGCCCATATGATCGCGAGAAGCTCGCGCTCAATAATTGGATATCTGGTTTCTGTCTTTGTGAGCTTCCTCGACACATACATCACTGGATGAAGCATTCCATCTACTTCTTGCATCAAGGAGCCACCAATACCGTACATCGAAGC
Organism: Oreohelix idahoensis; assembly: GCA_024509875.1. Taxonomy (NCBI): domain Eukaryota; kingdom Metazoa; phylum Mollusca; class Gastropoda; order Stylommatophora; family Oreohelicidae; genus Oreohelix; species Oreohelix idahoensis. The sequence goes on along the minus strand of JAMPIV010013945.1, from coordinate 95,595 downwards.
GTCTGTCCTGAGAATAAATGGGAGATGAGGATCAGGAAGTTTTAAAATTGGTGCACATGAAAAGTAATGCTTTAAATGGACTAGAGCTATGTTGCAGGCCTCCGTCCAGACAATTCTATTAGGGGAGCCTTTCGTAGTTAACTCAGACAGGACTGACGTAACTGAAGATAAATGAGGCATAAATTTATTATAGAACGGTATAAGGCCGAGAAGACTCCGCACCTGCTTCTTAGTCTTAGGAATTGATAGGTTAAGAATCTTCGAGATAGTTTTATCCTCAGTTTTCAGAAATCCATGGCCCACTCTGTGACCTAAGAAAGAAATTTTTTTGAAACCTATTTGAACTTTCGAAGGATTCGCTGTCAGATTATTAGAGCGAAGAATTTCGAGAAGAGATTTCAATCCAGAAACATGTTCGTCCCAAGAGTTGTGGAACAAACAAATGTCATCTATATAGGAGATGATATCAGACCTATGAGAAAATAGTTTCCTCATCATCCGAACGAAAGTTGCTGGTGCGTTTACCAAGCCAAAGCACATGAAATTATACTGAAAGAGACCCTTAGGGGTAGCAAAAGCCGTGAAAGGTTTTGCTTTTTCCGTGAGAGGTATTTGCCAATAACCCTTGGCTAAGTCAAATTTGCTAAAGTAGGTTGCTTTAGAAAGTTTTGACAGTAATTCGTCAAGAACTGGCATTGGCTCTGCGTCAGACTCGGTTATGGAATTGAGTTTACGAAAATCCATGCATAATCTGATATTATTATCCTTCTTCTTGACTATAACCATTGGGAAAGAATAAGCAGACTCTGATGGTGCAATAATGTTAAGCTGTAACATTTGACCTAATTCTTTTTCAACCTGATCCTGAAAGTGGATAGGGATAGGGTAAGGCTTTAATTTAATAGATTTGTGATCTGTGAGTCTAATATCGTGAGTGATTATGGACGTTCGGCCTGGAATATTAGACAGAACTTGCTGATATGACTCTAGAATAGAAAGAATTTGAGATTGTTGTTCGCTGGATAGATCCGGACAAATAGATACATTTACCCATGATTCTGTCGGGTAAAGAGACATGACAGGAAGTTGCAACGGTACATCATGAAAAGAAGTGGGTTCTTCTTGAATCACTGACAATGAAGAGTAAGATGAAGGAGGATCAGTGATTACTTCATTAACAGCATCTAAGATAGGTTTGAGATATTCAGGTCTATCGTGGAATTGTTTGAGCATGTTGATGTGAAAGGTTTTATTCTTGCCTTTCACGTCAAGAATGTAATCAACATCTGTCAATTTTGAAATAATTTCATATGGACCACTCCACGAAATGAGAAGGCTATTCTCTCTCGTTGGTAGCAGGACGTAAGCTTTGTCTCCAGGAACTAATTTCCTTAACTTTTTCCAACGGTTTTGAAGAGATCTAGCTTTTTCTTTTGCCTTTTCAGATGAATCAGTCGCTATTTTCCAAGCGTCTATAAGTGTCTTTCGTAGATTCACCACATACTCATAGGATGACTGGCATTCCTGAGTCATCTCCGAACCTGTAAGTAATTGTTTTATTATCGACATGGGTCCTCGTGGTGGAGCACCATACATGAGCTCAAAAGGCGAGAACCCAGTGTGTTCGTTTGGGACTTCCCGATAAGCGAACAGCACTGCTGGGAGCACTCTATCCCAGTCCTGTGGATACGTCGTGGTAACTTTCCCCAGTAGTTGTTTCAGCGTTTTATTTAAACGTTCTATCATGCCATTTGACATAGGATGATAAACAGAGCTAAGAGATCTATCAATATTGCATAGTTTCATGACATGCGACATGACATCTGACACAAACTGTGTTCCCCTATCTGATAAAATATTGTCAGGGAACCCCACTCTCGTAAAAATGAGGAATAGTGCATCAGCTACATCGGTGGTAGCAATGTGTTTAAGAGGTATTGCCTCCGGCCACCTGGTGCACATATTAATACAGGTGAGGACATATCTATGACCTCTGGCTGACGGAACTGACAGTGGACCTATTAAGTCTATGGCCATTTTTTCGAATGGTCGCACCGAAATATCCGCAGCCTGAATAGGTGCATTATGGTAAGCACCCTTTGTAGCCACTTGTTGGCATGTCTTGCACGAACGACAAAATAATTTGACATCCCTGACTACTCCAGGCCAATAAAAATGCTGTAAGACTCTATATTTCGTCCTAGCAAAGCCCATGTGGCCTGCACAGTTTGTATCATGCGCATGTCTGAGAATGTAAGGTCGAATATTGGTTGGTACCATAATTTGCTGCTGTACCGATGTAGCATCTCTAACATTACGAATTAATATGTCATTTTTAATTGTATACCAAGGATGTGACCTTTCCGAGCAACCGACATCATCTGATTTTACCAATTGGAAAATCTTTTCAAAGAATTGTCATTCTTTTGCATATCAATAAATGATGTCTTCGTTAACATTGGCATAAGATGTTGATCTTCCTCCTTGTCATGATTGTTAGTCATTTCTTCTTCCTCTTGAGCCTGTGCCTGTGCTCTTGTAACGACCATATTAGCGAGTAGTATATGCTGACGTTCCCAGATTTCTATATCTTGGAGTGAACACGCTTTTATACCCACAATATTGCCCATGATTATGTCAGCAATTGGTTCCTGTAATAAACAAGCTTTCACTTGACCTGAGAAAAATGGAGTATCAATGTGCACAATGGCTACAGGATAGAATTCCACCGTGCCTCCAAATAGGACACATTTTACATTCTCCCCGGTGCAGCAAGATGGGTCTACCAACGATTTGCGTACTCCAACAGTTGTGCACCCTGTATCACGCAAGACTGAATCTTGTTGATTATTTAAAAAACCCCTGTGAAACATTAGCGAGCCTTTTCCATCATGAGAGGCTAATGCAGGTAACAACGCGGGCACAGGATGACCGCAGGAAAGTCTGGAGACCACATCTGGCTGAAACAGAGTGCTGCATTCTGAACAGTTTGATGGATTAAATAAATCAGCTGCACACGTATTTGCAATATTTGTATTTTCCCCATTGGGATTAACTGCTCCTGTGTTACTACTCGTATTATGATTCCAGTTCGAGTTTTTTCGATCCATGCTCCGAGAGCGATTAAAGTTGTTATTACCCCGGTAATAATTCCGACTCTCTCTACCATTCTGAGGATTATTAGAATGCTGAGGACACATACAACCTGGACAGTGTTGAGATGAAGAAGAGTTTTGGTTGTTCTTTGTATAATAGGATCTGTCTCCTCTGTTCATGTAGGTATTATCAGATCTACGCCATCCTGTGTTAGATTGAAAGTAACCCTGTGATGGTCTATTTCCATCAAAATATCATTGGGAGTTTCTCTGATATTGATAAGGTTGATTGCCAAAATTGTACCATCCTCGGAAAGATCCACTATTTCGGTCATTATTCCTGCCAAAATTTCTATCCATACTTTGCGATCGAGCTCTAGGGTTGTTTATCTGCATTGAATGAGCTGATGCAACAGGTAATGCCTCTTTAATAGTAGAGTTGTTCACACTCTTCCCTGGGTGTGCCGTCATAAACTGGCGCCCTAACAACTCAAGGGATTGTAACGATTCTGGCTTCCGTTCATGTAAATAGGCCAAAAAATCAGGGCTAATGGAAGAAAGTACTTTGTCTCTCAAAATAAGGTCCATCAAGTCCTCATATGTATGTTTGATTTTAGCCAACTCAATCCAACGATTGAAGCATAACTTTATAGTTGAAATAAACTCACTAAAGTCCTTGTTGCTTTCGGGTGTGAGTTTTTTTAAATCTTAGCCTGTATCCATTCTCGTCTAATTGATACTTTCTTAAAAGTAATGTTTTAGCTGCCTCATAAGATTTTATGTTTTCCTCATCCATTGTTGACACAGCTGTCAACGCTTCACCTGTCAGTAATGACATTAAATGTATCACCCATGATGATTTTTCCAGTTTGTATTCCTCACACACTGTCTGGAATCTGTTTAGGAAGCACGAAATGTCGTCTATATTTTGATTAAATTTAGGTAAGTGAAGTTTAAATGATGAAGCATGTTCTCTCTTGACCGAACTTGCACCTTCTTGATTACTCTGTTTATTACTAGCTTCCACTTTGAGTCTCTCCAACTCTACAGAAGCCATTTTTTCTTCATGCAGAAATTGGGCTTTCTTAGCCTCTAAATCTATCTCATCTTGTCTTTTCTTTTCTGCTATTTCATCTTGTCTTTTCTTTTCTTCAAATTCTTCTTGTCTTTTCTTTTCTGCTATTTTTTCTAACTGAATTCGTTCATCTTTTTCGATCTCTCTCATTCTTGCTCTATCATCCCTCTCCAGTTTCTTTTCTTCTCTTTCCAGTTGCTCCATGGCAAACTCTTTAAGCTCCTGGCCTTGCATTCCCATCTCTTTACCTAGCTGGATAAAATGCTCCAGACTAGACATTATGTAAGTTTAAGTATATATATATATATATAAGTTACTTAGTCTGAATATGAATATGGGTACTGATGAGCGATAAGCAACACCAATGCCAATTCGTTAAAATTCAGTACTCTACAAATGTGACTTAGCAAGTAATCAATGCAAACAAAAAAAAAAATTAGTGTCGTACACTATAAGACAGAACACGTAGTACAATTGTGTAGCAACAGAAGAAAATACTAAGGTGTAGAAAAAAGGATAATGTTTGAAATATATGCTTACACTATAAGGTTAGACTAGACAAGACGAATTTACAACGTAAAATCCATATATCAACATAATGATAGCTAGAGAAGACCAACAATAGACGTACAAAAATGCAGAAAAACTGAATTAAAAAAACAACTGACAAATACAAACAACAGTGAAAAAACAGGACAGCACGTCTATAACATAAAGTAAATATAATATATTCACAAAGAGCGCTTTCCACACAGCATTTTGAGCCGGGCCTCTTTGAGAAAATATTACATAAATTTCTCTACTGACACCCTTGATTGCAGACCCGTCCGAAGATGAGATGTAATTCTGCTTATCAAGGTCCCACAAACCCCAACAAACATAAAACAGATAAACAAAAAGGCTCTACTATAGAATTGTGTAAGACTAAGGCTACAACAAACTAGTCCACTTATCTTTTTATGATCCTTCCTCCGAAGTATAAATGCACGTGACAGTATTGTTGCCTCCACCATATGCAATAGGTAGAGCGAAATTTCATTGATGCAGATTGCTCCCACATGTAGAACTATCCATCTTGTTTCACTGGTTGAATGACTGTGCTTTGTCTTGACTGCAGAAATGTTGTTTGATTACTTCAATTTTTCCTGACGAATCCAACCTGGAACTGCGTAGAGTGATGATAACTTTCGTCTCAAAAATGTTGATGAAGAAAATACGAACTTCTGTTGGTAAAGTTCAGCAAATATTATGATTGAAGTGTGCAGTTTACTCTTTAAGTTTCTTCTTGCCGGCCCTAGTTTGAAGAAAACCGGTTGGCATAGGTTGCGCCGAAATTTCTATTGCTTTTCGATACTGTAAAATTTGTCGATGTGGCTAGGGACAGTAGTATCATTTGATAAAATCTTGTGGGTAAAACGAAATCCCGTGTATACTGGCCACCACTTTATACTGTTACCTTATACTTATTGAAGGCTATTGGGTAACGAGTATATTAATGTGCTGCACTGGTCTTGTAAGATATTTTGATATAATATACAACAGTCTCAACAGTAACGTACGCAATGGCCAACTTGAGTAATCTTGATCAACAGCTTGTTGTACGTTTTATCACATTTAATATGTCACAATACAACATAAGTGTACTTCACTTCTTTTGAGAGCATATGATGATATGACGTTACACCAGCAATACAAATGTGATCAGTAGCAGCCATAAGCAATAATGTCGTTGTGCCGGTTTAAAGTCAGAATGTCTGTGTATCGTCTACAACGCCTTCATACTTTACAAATCCGTATTGATTCAAATCACTTACTGTCCATCTCCTTAAACCACACATAATCAGGCACACATTCTTAATGAATTGAGTCAATTATCCTGACTCTGAAATATTTTATAACAATAAACACTGGTCTGTCGCTCTCACATAAAAATCCATACACTTCGAAAAACACCAGCCAGACACAACTGTCCTAACGATCACCTTCGTTCTCCCCGCAGAAGACCCTGTCCACGTCATACACTAAATACCTGTGTCACACCCATTCCACAACTCGCACGCTTTTACAATCGAAGCGTATTCGCGTTCTACTCCATTGCACACAGCGATGAATTACCAGCCTGTGAGCAAAGTGATAGGTAACACCTGGCATGTCCTTGTTGGTTCTTTCAGCAGTTTTAATGCATGTCAGCCTTTTCTACTATTCTTTCATGTTGTCTTCCATTCCTCGTTTATAGTTAGCTTCACTTGGCTCTTGATCTCCGACCTTCCCAGTCCTGCTCTTATATAATTTTTACTTATTCTTCCATTCTTGGTGTTCTGGTCTGCCAACTCGTTACCAACTATACCTATGTATGCTGGAACCCACACTAGCCTCACACTACATCCTTTGTTCCCTAATGACGTATTAATTGCTAGAATTTCTTCCTTTATGTCTGGACGGCTACATTTACCTGGGTGTTCTAGTGCTTGTAGTGATAATAGTGAGTCTGTAGTATTTTAACAGCTTCTGGTGGGTTATCTTCGATTATTTCTAAACTTTTTATAATTGCTACCATCTCTGCAGTAAAAATTGAAGCCCCTTGAGTTACATGAGCCACTGTTCATGGGTGAATACACTCTTGTGGTTAATAGGTCTGTCACCAGACATGTCCCATACAATAAGAACCCGTGGTTTCAATAACGATAATGTACTTTAATTAAATTTAGCTGTTCTCTAAAGAACATACATTCTGCAATCAGCCATCACTGGGTTAATCACACAGCTTCTACCTTGAGCTTACATGTATTTATCAAACTGCAATAGAATTCTCACGCTGAGATATACATAATCAATTATTATTCCCCATACATGAATAGAATGGCATGGGCCACACACACACCTCCAGAGGGCAGAACGCCTCTAGCTCACTCAAAAGCAAAAATCACACTGACTGTTCCTTTGTTCTACCAACATTGTCAAAAAAATTCACGATCGTTGTGAACAGTTTTTATTCATGAGCCGTCATGTCATGACTATTTATGAACACTACTATGAGCCCTTCTCATCTGTGTTAAAACATCAACAACAATGGTATGTGAACATGTATTCAAAGTTGAGAGGGTGTTTTGAGGTGCAAAATAGACAGAAATTTCCAAGCTACTTCACACTCGGAAACAGTTCTCAACACCCAGAATCCGAAATGCTCGGGGAGGGTCTTGTTTTGGTTTTCAGAATATGCCCAAAATATCACCAGAAATTGCCCAAAATATCACTCAGAGTAGCCCTAAAATTGCCCCACTTAAATTATGTAAAAGAAAAAAAAAGGTAAAGGAACCTGTTACATGCCCATTGATGCATATTGGGAATATGGTGTTAGGCCCATATTATCTTGACCGTTGGCACACTAGGGGTGATGTGGTTGGCATCACGCCGGCTGCCTTAACCTTCCCAGAGTTGCTCTGGTACCCATTTGGGGCTAGGTCAACCCAGGAGCCATTTGTGGCCTAAAAAATTCCCACCTCATCTGGGGATCGAACCATAGACCACTGCGCTAGGAAGCCAGTGCACTAACCACTATGCTACTGCAGCTCCCTACTTAAATTATGTAGTACAATTTATTCATCAGAAAAATATTTTTTTAAAACTTCAAACATAAACTTTGTTAAATACATGCACATATACATTCAATGTTCTAGTCACCATCATCAGCTTGGCATCAGACATCTGTTGATGGACCAGAACAGGATTTTCAGCTCATGAATAGGCAGTAAGACAGATGGCCTTACTGTAGATTTTACCCAGTGTCATCTGTCTCATAAACTATGGTTTCTATCTAAGCAGTCTTTCTTAAATTCCATAAACTGCCAAAACTTCTTCATTTTTTCCTCTGTGCAAAGTTTTCTGATCTGACATTAGTATTTGGTCATCACTGTCCATGTAAAACTTTAGCAACTTGTCTGTGTTTTCTTATGTCATATGCTGTGGTAGTTCCTACTCCATATTCTTCAGTAAGGCTACGCTCAGAGACACCACGATCACGCTTCTGCAATAACTCTTACCTTCTGCACTATCAGTAATGACTAATGCTTTCTTTTCTTATTCCCACTGCTACCCACAGGAGTATCTGCAGCTCTTTTCAACATTTTCACAATGAAATTAACTCATGAAGTTTAAGTCACAAAATTAGCTCACAAATAGCCACTCAAAATGACAAAATGAGCTCAGAAATATTCACACATATCTGAAAGTGGTAATTAGACACAACTAAATAGTTGTGTTTGAAAATTTATATCACATTATAGCGCATACGCCGGCTTATACTGCGCTTGCGCTTCAAGAGGACGAAATGTGATAAACCAAACATTGTGTGTGTTCAATACCCTGCATACCAGTTAAAAATAATAATAATCATTTTTTTGTTTGTTTTGGAAACTTAAAAGTAGCCCAAAAGTCAGCCAAAACACTTTTCAGTTTTTGGTATATCTTGGTTTTTGGATGTTTGGATTATGGGTTACACACCTGTATAAGAAATATTCAGGGTTAAAAAAACTAAGTTGATCTTCAAATTATTTGAGTCAAAACAAAAGTGTACTTAGTATGATCTTTGGCACAGTATGTCACTGACCAATTATTTATAGTTATGCAATCATCCATATCAGCATCAGTGATCCACTGTAATCTTTTTAAAAAATTGACTTTTTTTGTCAAAATTATTCCAGAAATTTATTATCATATAAATGAGATTTTAAAACATAATTTAGAAGGTCCAAAATCTTTAACTCAAGTTCTTCTGTCATAGCTTCCTTGAGCAGTCATATTTGTATATGGGTAAATAACAGAGAAATTACAGGGATGATCTTGATTAAGATACAACAAACAAGTTTATGGCTATTGCAGATGCATTAAGCCTCACTATTTAACAATAATTATTGCTTGGTGTTGATGGTATTCAAGTGTTAGTGTAATATATTTTTATTATAACTTTTTTTTCTTAATGTGATACCTACAGTAGTACATCTAATACAGTTCATTGCTTTCAGGCTGGAAGAAATGTGGCAGCTAATGACACAAGTCTATTTGCAGAAATAAAGCAGGAAAAAGATGTTAAGGTATGTACACTATTTGTAACATTGTTTAGAAGCGTTAATAATATTGTGGCTTGGATGTATGGTATACTGTTAATGCTCATAGAAGAAAAATTTATATTGCAATATGCTGCACCCATAAAGAATTTATTTTGGAAAGTGTTAAGTGATCTTTTTCAGAATTTTTGGTGGTCTATATTTGTTAATCTAAAATTCTAGCTTAATTGTATATAGTTAACTAAAGTTCATGACTTGTAAGAAACTCAGTGTTTACAAGGCACCAAAGAATATTAAAACAATTGACTCAAATATAAATGTAGGTGAAAAACAGGAATTGAGTTGTAGGTGGTTTTTTTTATTTTACTGATCACAAATTGACCTCTGATTCATGCTATACAGAGCTTCTACAAGTCTTGCAGAAATTATGTGAGGACAGCAAACCATAAGTCAGAAGAGTTCAGGACCACCACTGGTGTAAGACAAGGTGATATCCTGTCACCTTACCTTTTCATACTCCTCATGGACGATGTCATTAAGGCATGTAAGGAGAGAACAAGAAAGTATTCAGTGGGGTACTGGAAGATGAGACAGGTCTGTATTTCGGAGCTGGCATTTGCTGATGATGTTGCTCTGATTGGTAAATCAGAGGCACATCTCCAATCCAACCTGCAAGTCTGGAAGGAAGAGCTGGAGAAGAGAGGGATGGTCATAAGCAGCTCTAAAACAAAATCCATGGTGATATCACGAGAAGAAAGAAGACATCAGATTAAGCTGGGAGAACAGGTCCTGGAGCAGGTCGACCACTTTAAATACCTCGGAGCTATTATAGACCAAAAGGGAGGCATCAAAGAAGAGTTGGCCACTCAAAAAGCAGCAGCTGGGAGACTTTTTCAGGCCATAAATCGAGGATTCCTCAGCAAGAGAGAGGTTGGTAAGAAAATGAAGATGGCTGTATACCGCTCTACCTATGTCCCAGTCTTGACATATGGATGCGAGTCATGGGCAATGACTACAACCCACAAAAGCCAGATCCAAACCTCAGAAATGAGGTATCTGAGGAAGGTGGTTGAAGTAACAAGAAGAGACATGGTACGCAACCAGACGCAACGACAAGGCCTTAAATCCCACCCCCTGCAGACCCAAGTAGAACAGTCCCAACTAAGATGGTTTGGCCATGTCTGCAGAATGGGAGAAGATCGGCTACCATGACAAGCATGGGAAACAAAGAGCCAAGGATCCAGATCCCAGGATGACCCAGAGTCTGCTGGGAGGACAACATTAGACAATCTTTGAAGGACCGAGGACTAGAATGGATCCAGGTGAGGAGGAAGACAGCCGATAGGATAGTCTAGCACTCTCTCTTCCAAACCTCTACACCTCACGGTAGAAGGGGAACGACTAAGTAAGTAAGTACATATTGAAGGTTAGGAGGTTTCACCAAATCCTAGAAAGGTAGGGGGGATTGGGGCAACTGCCTATATAAAACTTCTTTAAAACATTGTGACTTGACAGGAGACAAGATTGAGGTGCTTTACCCTCTCCACTGCTGTTCGGGTAAGGCCCTGGCAAAGACATTTGAAGAAGGGTCATTGACCAGGGACTGGAATAACCTGAACAGCTCCTGAGCTGACCCAGCTCTAATGGTACCTCCGAAATTGGCAAGTATCTGCCTAAATGGTGAGAGGACACCTGTCATTGTACAGGGAAAAAAGGGATGCTCATGTAAAATCAGTCTCAGATTAGACATATTAACCGGAAATTTTGCCTCGAGTAATAGCAGGCTTATGATAAAGAAAATAAAAGTATGAAATGCGATATACTAGAGCAGGTTAATTTTATTCTGACTGCCACATAATAATTTATTCTGAATGAAATAAACAAGAAAGAAGGATCAGTCAAATTTTATAATGAATGGGGTGTGGCTATGCCCAGTGCAAATCTCATGAGACAGCTTTGTGTTTGAAGCCTGTGGGAAAGTTAGTAATGAAAAAAGTGGAAGTAGTGGCAAGGAAAAGAAAAAAGTAAAGAGGTGGCAAACATGTAGTATGCAAGAACACACCATGTGATAACAGGAAACACAAGGTTTCTAACAGTATGCAAGGTGTTGTGTAACCCTGACAGCTTATATTTTATGATTCTGTTAAGATCGGCTGACATACAGATTCACACAACATAGATAGAGAGAATAAATCAAGCCAGGACAATCCAAGGTTTAATTTGACATAATAAATCCAATTGAAAATATTTTCAGAGCATTTCAGGCATTACTTCTGACATCACATATCCAGTACCTTCTTTCATGACCCTAGTTACTTGTACTGCACATATTTCCATTATTGTGCCTGGTTTCATAAACAGCAGTTACATTGTTACAGCCTGAAATTTGACTAATAATCTCACTGATAAATGAGATGCCCAGCCTGCTTTGGGATTTCACAGTCTTGAACATTATTAGTAAAGTACACATAAAATAAACATCTAGTCCTTCTATCGACTTGGCCAACTTTGAGTCTCCCTCTGACATCACAATTTTTGCTCTGACATCCTTCACAATGCTTTTTACTAGTTTTATAAAGCCTGCGCAACAGTAATTTGAAGGAACCCTCTGTCAGAGACACCCGAATTCTTCAATGATCATGCACTGCTTGCAACACAAGGCACCTTTTAATAAATGAAAACCCATTAAAAGACACTGCTTGTAATAAAATCTTCTAACGAGCCTTGAAAACTACACCAATATCAGAGATGCAGAAAACTGCTGTATTACAGACAGTGTCCTATAGAAGAGATACAAAAAGCATGATCCAGATGGAAAAGTACAACAGTGTAATACCACTCCCAATGAAGGCAAGACTAGATGATCTGGCATTGGGATGTCTAAAACGTAGCAACTTTGTCCATCAGGGAAAAAGACTTAGAAGACCACATCAAGAAGACCTATCCATGAAGACAACACCACTGAAACCCACCCTATACCCTGTACCATGGAAACAGGCCAGCAGTACCCTCTAAATTAATACATCAATCAGTGGTCTCAGAATTGGATATCTTCTTCTTCGTTGGTCCTGAAAAGGACCTTGATTGCATTGTGTCCATTTAAGTGAAGCTGCGATATTTGTGCCTTTCGGCCGACTTCAGTATGGCAATTTTTGGAATGAGTATAATGATCTGCAAAAACATACTGCTACATTGAGTATGATCCAAGAATGCTATCCCGAACAATCATGGATACTTGCCTACATGGATGGATCAGCAACAAATGCCATAAGAATGGAGGCACTGGTATCTTTATCTCATGTCCTGACAATCACTATGAGACTAGGCATATTCCCACTGGTAAATTCTGTTCCAAATATACAGCTCTAGAGTTCAAGCTCTAGAGCAAGCTACAAAAATGATTTATAACACCAACTTTGACTGCCACCAGGTAGTCATCCTCACAAATGCACTGTCTGTACTGCAAGTTCTCAAGGGTGTTAAAATCCTGCATCTGAGAAATGAACTAAGCAAAGTAGCTGCCAAAAAGTGAACCATACTTCAGTGGGTACCATCCCATTGTGGTTTACATGGAAATGAAATGGCAGATAAACTTGCCAAAAATGAAGGAGAATGTGAACAAGAAGATAACTAAATCACATACTTTGAGAAAAAGAGAGCTATTTAGGAGTTAAAGTCCTAATTCTAGTCAAGGGGAGTTTATCTGTAAAATTATTGTAAGTACAGGCCTGACCTTTGTTAGCTCCCTTGTTTAACTGTTTATGTGTTTAAAATAACTTCGCGTATTTTCACAAATGTTCTGGATGCAGAAAGGACCAGAATATGGGTGAGCAAAATTCATCTCAGGGGCTAAATCCGCACTGAGATGAATTTGCGCTGAGCTGTTTTTTAGGCGGGGGAAATTTTTCGTGACATTCGAATGCTGAGATAGCTGAGAGAAGGGACTGATGATTATGGTCAGTGTGTCCCAATATAGAGAATTGTTTTGGCGAAAGGGATTTTGATATTTCCTAAATTTTTATAAAGCCGTGGATATAAGGCTTGAATATTCTGCAGATTGTCCATTGTTAAAGAGTTTTTCGGGCCGTGGATAGGCTTTTATGTTTGATATCTCCAATGAGGGAGGTTTGTGAAGGTCAACAGATTATTATTATAGGGAAGGCATTTTTCTCCCATGGGTTATGTTGAGTCTTACAATATAGATATTATTATACTGTGATAGGCAGTTCCCTTTATGGTAGGGATAAGTTGGACCAGGAAACTTTATCATTTTGAACTACCGTACTTATGCAGCTGGTTGTGCTTGGATTTTTATGCTACGCACCTAACCACCTATGGATTTGGTGTTCATGAGATGTATCCTATTTTTGCTGTGTACTGTAACCAGTGTCTATGTACTTAGTGATGTCTTCGTGACTGTGGAGTATTAAAACAGTGTAGAACGATCAGAAGTTATAACCTTTTCCTGACTCCTACATGTGCGTTGGTGTGTGTGACTATTGTTAACTTTTGTTAGAACCACATGCATTCGCATTCTCTGATGTCTATACACCCACACACCTGGTCAGCCACCTGTAAGCCTGACGTACACTGATTGCTTATATCAGCGTACCTATGTCAACAGAACATTTATCATCTTCCTGAAACCACCCCTATCACTCCATACTTTACCACATACAACAGTGGGGGTCATTATTAACTGTAGGTACCCGGTGTTGCCCGGAAGTCTCTTATCCTTCCAAAAATGGATATTATCAGTGGACCCAGTATTATCAGTGATAGCCAGTTCTTACTCTACCAGTGAACCACCAACAAACCCACACAGTATCAGTGGTGAGCCAGCATTTTGGGGTGTTATCAGCTGTTTGAAGGATATTATCTTACAAGTTCAAGTTTCAAGTCAAGTGTTCCAGTGTTGCTGTACTTTTTCTTGTGGGCCGTTACCTCGGAGTTCCAGTGATGATCACCTTTGGACTTCTTCACACGGGATTATCTATGTACATCATTGCCACTGTTACCTTGGAGTTCCGACATCGATCGCCAGTGGATTTCTTTGGATTGTATTAGCTGTGTACATCTTTGCTGTGGTTTCGGAGGCCAGGATTTTTCCTTCTAAAGATAAGTGGCTGTTTGTTTTTGTAAACTGTATGTGCCACTGTATAGTTAGTTAAGCCTTCCTCAGTACATAAACTATTTATATTCCATGTTATATGTTTCTATGTTAAAGCATTTTCTGTAGGTTGGGTGGAGAACTTTCGTAGGAGATATTCCACTTCACCGAGGGCCTACAAAAGCATTCTGTAGGGACACTATTGCGAATTTCCCGCAGTGGAAATTTCCAGCGATTTTTTTTTTGCTGACGTATTTCTGTCCACTGTGTTTGGTCTTTTGTGATATCATTGTTTAGGTGTGACGAGATGTCTTAGTGTTGTTTTCGTTATATTTTCCTCTGGTCTTTAGTTCTTGATTAGTTTGTTTGTGAGTGTCTTCCTCCCCTTTCTATCTTTGAGTTATATTCGTTTATACACTGTTTTGTCATTTGTATTGTATACTATTTGCAGCTGTTGTTGCAAGCTTTGCAATAGTTTTTCACTTTATTTCTATTTTGTACTTTAGTTGATTCCTGAGAACGTTGTCATTTGTTCTTTATATCTTGTCTTTGTCTTTCTTGTTTGTATTATCCATTTTGTCATACACTGTCAATATTGTAGTGCACAATAGATATATAGGTGATTGATTATATTATTAATAGTTAAGGTAATTATACAGGTTCTAGATTAAGGACTTGTCACCCACTGAGTTGGGATAAAGTGAGTTTCTCAAGTAATATATTTACAGAAGGTATTTATCTCATATAATCCAGCATAATGTCTACTTTGGATTATTTCATTGAGCAAGGGAAATCCCTTAATATGACTATTGAGGAGGTAAGAGAATTCGCACTAGCCGAATATGCCAAGGCGCAGAAGTCAGAGGAAAAGAAACAGAAATTAGAAGTTGAAAAACAAAAATTGGAAGCTGAAGATAGGAAATTGCAGATGCAGGCAGATGAGAGAAAATTTCAAATGCAAATCCAAGAGAAGAAAATAGAAGCTGAAGAGAGAAAACAGAAATTAGAAGCTGAAGAGAGAAAACAGAAATTAGAAGCTGAAGAGAGAAAACAGAAATTAGAAGCTGAAGAGAGAAAACAGAAACTTCAGATACAAGCTGAAGAAAACCAAAGACAACACGAGGAAAGAGTCTTAGCTATGGAGCTGGAGAAAATAAAGGTGGTGAATATAGGTAATGCTCAAAATGAGGCAAATAATCAAATAACTTCAAATAAGGCAAATACTAAACCTCATGATATTAAATTACCTGCTTTCAACCCTGCCAGCAACGATATCTCATTCTATCTAAATAGATTTGAACTTCCGTGTGAATCTCATAAGATAGACAAGGCGAAATATGTTTCACAACTTATGAACATACTTAATGGTGAAGCTTTAAATTCTATAAGTATGATGGAAGGTCCTGACAAGTATAACTATGATGTTGTCAGAGCAGCCTTATTAAAAAATACCAACTGGATGAAGAAGGTTATCGCCTACGCTTTAAGTCTCTATTGCCAGAGAGAGGGAAAGATTTTTCAGACTTTATATCAAATATTCGCCTTACGTTTTCACGTTGGGTGGAACTTTCAAAAACTGAACACACATATGAAGCCCTTATGGACTTATTGCTGCACGACAAAGTTATGTCGTCAGTGAATAAATCTTTTCTTTCCTTTCTACATGAGCGAAAACCTCCAAATTTGAAAGACATGGAGCAATACTGTTGCCAATATGTCACAGCACATCCAAATGTGATGGTTAGCAATTCTAAAGTCGAAGAAGTTTTACCCGTGGCTTCAGCAATGCCTTTTGGCTCTAATTTTTGACGTAAATTTCAAAGTGCTCAGTGCAACTTTGGTATGAGGGATAATTGTAATTTTGGACAGAACCAAGGAGGTCCATTGCGTAATGATTCTTCTTCAGGGAACTGGAGGCAATTTAACAGTCCTCAACATTTTAGTTCCAACAATTATGGAAATTTTCAAAGGGGTAACTACAATAGAAACTATCAACCCTATAATAATATTTCTGGGAGACATGAAAACCCATTTAATAGATACTCTGATCAAAGGGTAAATAGCAATTGCAACAATGCAAACTGGGGTTCAAATCAGAACAATAGTTTCAATAGAGGAAACAACAATGCTTCCAACAGAGATAATAGTTGCGAGAGATCGAAATATGACGGTAGATCTCCAAATGATAGATCGTATCGCCATGCTAACTCTGTTCAACAAGAGTCCCAGGGTGTTAATAATCAAGGTAACAATAATAATAGTGTCTCTAATGCTACTGCTTGCTCTGCTTTCGATTTTGAGAGAGCATCTCAGTGCCCAGAGTGCACAACTTTGTTCGAACCTACAGCTATAACTACCTTGAGTTGCGGTCATCCTCTACCCGCTCTTCCTGCCGCAGTTGCACATGACGGAAGAGGGTCTCTTATTCTACATAAGGGTTTTGGGAATAATAATCCAGTCTCAGTTCTCTTTGATTCTGGATACACAACTGTAACGTACTGTTTATGCGTGATGTGAGAGCTGGCAGAGTGAACGTGTCATTTATCACCTGGACTGTATAATGCTGCGGTGTTGATGTAGGTCACCAGCGTGAGGCATTGCCAAGGGTAATATGATCACTCACACAAAACAGCGTACATGTTATAGATGTGTGGTACTGGTATTATGATGTGCTGAGTGTGGGTGTAGACGAGAACGCGAATTCTTGAAGCTCTTAGTAAAGTCAATAATGCACCCATACACTCGCATGCAGTAGTCAATGATGAATTGAAGACTGCTGGCACGTTTCAAACATTTATTTACGAAACTGACAGTAGCATCAACAGGACAGTCAAATCAACAAGATCAAGGACTTCACATAAATATAGAATGACTGTTAAATGTCTGGTAATCAAAGGCTTGCATCATACATCGATTAGGACATACCCAAACATCCTCTGTCCTTATGTTACAGTTTATATCGTAGCTTCCGTACCATTGACTCAGTGCGTCAGGTACTTAATTAGCTCTGTTGTCCAACAAACGAGCTCCTAAATTGCGTAGCAATAATACATAAGGCTGCTATTCAACTGGCATAGGCCGCCAGGTATATTTTCTCTTGCTGAAAAATATTGGCTGTAATCCAGGGCCTCAATATGTAGACAGCTGTGTATCCTTTGTTAGCAGGCATGATCAAACCATGCTAAACATATATACCGCCAACCTGCAGCGTCCACAATAATTTATCATCATCATTAGGCTTCTGTTCAATTGAAAACACATAGTCTCATTTGGCTAGAACAGGAAGCAAAGAAGGAATTCTGTCTCTCAAGATCTGTGAGCTTCACTCGCAGATAGGTAATTTCAAATGTTCTGCAACCAAAGGCATATTAATAAGAATGTCATTTACCTTTTACAGAATCCTCCGGATACACACTTAATAACTGTCGTAACTCTTGACGAACAAAGAATCACTGGGGAAAACATTGACATTTCAGTCATATCGAAAACTTTCCAATCCCCACGATGATATAGAGAAAAATCACCACGGACAACATGTCCGACAGCCCACAAAAAACAATCTCCCTGACGGAAGTTCCCTCAGTTCACGCCTAGCACTCGCGCATGCCTAGACAGCATAAAACTGAGCATCGTTAAGACAGATCAACGACAATGATTGAAAGAAAGGGCAGATAACCCTCAAACAACCTGTCATGGAAGTTAAAACCCAATTATCCAACTTTGACCAACAAAAGTATTAAATAGATTTACCTATTATGACTCCGTCAAAAACGACAGCAACAACAACTGTAGGGGTTAAACAATCTCTCATAGATCCTTCTTATGCCACTGGAAATGTGGCGAAATGTGTGACATTTGGTGGGACACTTGAAAAGTTTCCGACTGCTATCATCCACATAGCTACTCCCTTTTTCACGGGACATGTCCACGCGTGTATGCTCCCAATTGCTATTGCAGATCTTATCGTCGGACGTATACACAGAATTAAGGAGTTTACCCCGCAACAGACTGCTATCTGGGAAGAGCAAAACATTCATGCTGCTTATGCAGTCACTACAAGAGCACAAGCTCAAAATCTTTTGCAGACTTCATCTGCCAAAATTAATGAAGTACATAACCAGGATGATCACTCTGTGATTTCCCGAGAGTCTTTTATCAAACTTCAACAAAATGATAACTTCAATAAAAAAATTTTTCTCCTAGTTAAAGATGATAATTTAAACTATCACACAAATCTTAAATCTTGGTTCTTAATCAAGAATGGAGTACTAGTTCATATGGTATGAGATTCTACTCCGTCCATACATTCACAAATTCTGGTACCTACTGACATGAGAGTTAGGATTTTGCAACATGCCCATGGCTCTCAGTGTGCAGGACATATGGGATTTTCCATATTAAATTGAGGATTCTTTCTTCCTTCTTTTGGCCAGGCATAAATAGAGATATATCTATGTACTGTCGAGGTTAAGTCGCGAGGTCCACGCCATGCAGCACCTATCCAAGCTGCGGATATTCCGTCAGTGAGCATAAATTATATCTACTGCTGAAGTCGTTGGTCCAGATGCTCTTTGGCTAATATTCTCACGTCTAAGATTTCCCAAAGAAATCTTATCAGATCATGGCACACAATTAGTATCAGACACTATGTCTCAGGTCATGACCATGCTCTGCATAGAAAGATCTCTAAACAGTATCTATCACCCTATGTCAAACGGGTTAGTTGAGCATCTGAATAGAACGCTCAAGAATTTACTGTGAAAGATAACTGAGGACCATCCTCAGGATTGGGACAGGGTCTTACCCACTGCCCTTTTTGCGAATAGAGAGGTCCCTAATGAGCATATGGGGTTTTCACCATTCGAGCTCATCTTTGGTGCGCAACCTCGCGGTCCCATGTCGTTGCTGCACAACCTAATAACTGCCGAGGACATCAGCAATGACACTCAATCTTCCTACAAATATGTCATTGCTCTAAGACAACAAATTATCGAGGCATGTAAATTAGCTACCTCTGCATCTGAATTTGCTAAGTAGAAGGCGAGGCACTTTGCAAATAGAAATAGGTGTCTACGACAACTCTGTCCTGGTGACAAGGCGCTTGTATTACTCCCTTGTAAGGACAATAGACTTCTTATTTCATGGAAAGGTCCTTATACTATTATCTCAAGAATTTCTGATGTCGACTATGTCATCGATGTGGACGGAAAATATAAAACCTTTCATATTAATATGCTGACAGAATTTTATGAACGACCAGATTACCTACAACCTATTTTTCAGGCGACAGATGACCCGCTGGTCCGCTATAATCATTACTCATCTCTGTCAGTTATTCAGGAGGAAGAAGCTACCTTCTCTGATGTAAATCTTCATCTTCCTGTTATCCCACTGTATTCAATGGAATCATGGGAAAATGTAACTATTTCTTCTGAATTATCTGCTGAAAGACAGCAGCAAGCCTCATCTATGTTGCAAACTTTTCAGAACGTTCTTACGGACATTCCTGGACATACATTGGTCATTGCACATGACATAATACTCACCGATTACAACCCCATTAGAGTACGACCTTACCCAATCCCATTACATTTTCAAACACAAGTTGAAAAAGAATTAGATGAAATGATACAATTAAAAATAATTGAACCATCTACTTCGGCATACTCCTCGTCTATGGTTATTGTCCGGAAGAAAGACAATAACATACGTCTTTGTGTCGATTATCATAAATTAAACCAATTGACGAAATTCGATGCTGAACCTATGCCCTTGTTAGAAGATCTACTCATTAAACTTTCTTATTCACAGTTCTTTACCAAACTCGACTTGTCCAAAGGATATTGGCAAGTTCCTCTTACTGAATGCGCCAAACCTCTTACTGCTTTCTCAACACCTAGGGGTTTGTTCCAATGGAACTTCATGCCTTTTGGCCTCATGAATGCCCCAGCTACTTTTGTACGCATGATGCGTCATATCCTTTCACATTGTCCAGATGTTATTGCGTACTTGGACGATATTTGCCTTTTTAGTGATTCTTGGGAAGAGCACTTTCTAGGTCTTTCTGAACTTTTGTCTACTCTACGTTCTCATAATTTGACGGCCAAACCATCTAAAGCCTATGTGGGGTTTAGTGACATTTCTTTTCTGGGTCACTGGGTTGGTCATGGTCTCTTACAGATGGAGGACCACAATACTTCCAAAATTCTTAACATCACTACTCCTAAGACGAAGAAGCAAGTTCGTAGTCTCTTAGGTTTAATCCAATTCTATGGAAGATTTATTCCAAATCTATCATCAATCACGGCACCTCTCTCAACCCTATTGAAGAAGGGGTCACCTAATATGGTACGCTGGTCCCCAGAATGCCAATCCTCATTAGACAAGATTAAGACGCTATTTTCTTCTCATCCTATCTTAAGACTTCCCACTGCAAATAAGACTTTTATTCTTCGCAGTGACCCCTCATCCACAGGGATTGGGGCCGCATTGATGCAAGAGTATTCTGAAACTTTGCATCCAGTGATGTATGGCTCTAGAAAGCTGACTGCAGCAGAACGGAATTACTCTGTACTAGACCGAGAATTATTAGCTATGGTCTAGGTGATTCTTAAACTTCAGAGATTCCTTCTTGGCGCGCATTTCATAGTAGAAACAGACCAAAAAGCCCTCACAGCTATACAGAGTAAGGACTTGAAGAGCTCAAGATTCACTCGTTACGCTATTGCTCTACAACCTTTTCACTTTTCAGTACGGGCTATTCGAGGTTCGGATAATGTGATGGCAGACATACTGTGTCGATGCCCACATGATTGTACTTGACTTTCATTTTCTAGATGTTCTTAAACATTTCGGAGTTATTTAATGTACCCACGATGCTGTTATACATTAACACTCTGTTAGTACATTTTTTATGACCCTGTTTAATTCATGATCCTAAATTAGTTAGTACTACTTTCTCTGTTACCTTTTCTAGAGTAATGGAGGAAGGTTTGATTATCACCATACAGGGGCTGGAAGTTTATACAGCCACATTTGTTAAATTGAAATTAATTGTTGTATATCATAGAGTCTTACCTTTACCAAACAGAGTTTTCCATTTGTGTTTTTCCACAGCGTACGCTTTGCCATGAGCGTCTCAACTACTTTATTGTATATTTGAGATGTTTAACATTGGAATTTTTGCGAGAATTGCCATTCCTGTGGAATCAGTTTGTCGCCTCTTTAGATGTTTCTGGGCTTCTGACTTACAAGATGTTCCTGGATCATCATTGCGATTTATTTCAATATTGTACTTTTTGAGAAATATGAAGACATGAGAGAATGTATTTTTTCTGGCATTGTAATATTTTTTTCTTTGCCCGGCGCGTGATTGTTAGCTAGGGGATAACTATGTACGATATTGGTACTTTGAGAAGATATTTTTTTCTGAGGTTGTGGTGTATTTTTTTCCTCACCTGATGCTTGATTGTGCGTCACCTATAGCTATGTATAATGGTGTGGTATGTTTTGATGTCCATTGTGAGCTCATTATCTGTTACTCCATGTGCGTATTAACTTGGTTGTCATGCACAACAGGCTATTTTTTTTTATGATAGCTAATTACTTATTCTTTGATTTAGATTGTCATTGTTTTTTGTAATGGATGCTAATGTACTATAATGGTATTCATTTATATATTGCATTGTTTTTCCTAATATATCATTGTTTGCTTTATTCTTGTAGCATGGCTTTCTTTCTTTACTGCTCATTCCTCTTGTATTTCATCTGTGCTTTTCACCTTTTATTTTGATGTCATGGCTGGTCTATACGTCATATGTCTGCATATTCCTTTGAAGTTGATGTACTTTGTATGCTTATCTCTTTACTTTTCTATACTTCACTTCATTTGTACTTTACATGTACTTCTATCCTTCTTTGGTTCATGTTGTAACATGACTTTGCATAGTGTGATCCTTATGTGTAGAGATTAGTAATTTATCGACCTATATATATATATTTTTTTAATGCATTTTGTCAAGAACAAAAAAATTATTATATTATTTATTTTTCACCCGGGGGGGGGGGGGGGGGGGGGTGGGGGGGGGGGGGGGGGGGGGGGGGGGTGGGGGGTGGGGGGGGGGGGTGTAGACTGTTAAAGTCCTAATTCTAGTCAAGGGGAGTTTATCTGTAAAATTATTGTAAGTACAGGCCGGACCTTTGCTAGCTCCAATGTTTAGCTGTTTATGTGTTTAAAATAACTTCGCGTATCTTCACAAATGTTCTTGATGCAGAAAGGTCCAGAATATGGGTGAGCAAAATTCATCTCAGGGGCTAAATCCGCACTGAGATGAATTTGCGCTGAGCTGTTTTTTAGGCGGGGGAAATTTTTCGTGACATTCGAATGCTGAGATAGCTGAGAGAAGGGACTGACGATTATGGTCAGTGTGTCCCAATATAGAGAATTGTTTTGGCGAAAGGGATTTTAATATTTCCTAAGTTTTCATAAAGCCGTGGATATAAGGCTTGAATATTCTGCAGATTGTCCGTTGTTAAAGAGTTTTTCAGGCCGTGGATAGGCCTTTATGTTTGATATCTCCAATGAGGGAGGTTTGTGAAGGTCAACAGATTATTATTATAGGGAAGGCATTTTTCTCCCATGAGTTATGTTGAGTCTGACAATATAGATATTATTATACTGCGATAGGCAGTTCCCTTTATGGTAGGGATAAGTTGGACCAGGAAACTTTATCATTTTGAGCTGCCGTACTTATGCAGCTGGTTGTGCTTGGATTTTTATGCTACGCACCTAACCACCTACGGATTTGGTGTTCATGAGATGTATCCTATTTTTGCTGTGTACTGTAACCAGTGTCTATGTACTTAGTGATGTCTTCGTGACTGTGGAGTATTAAAACAGTGTAGAACGATCAGAAGTTATAACCTTTTCCTGACTCCTACATGTGCGTTGGTGTGTGTGACTATTGTTAACTTTCGTTAGAACCACATGCATTCGCGTTCTCTGATGTCTATACACCCACACACCTGGTCAGCCACCTGTAAGCCCGACGTACACTGATTGCTTATATCAGCGTACCTATGTCAACAGAACATTTATCATCTTCCTGAAACCACCCCTATCACTCCATACTTTACCACATACAACAGTGGGGGTCATTATTAACTGTAGGTACCCGGTGTTGCCCGGAAGTCTCTTATCCTTCAAAAAATGGATATTATCAGTGGACCCAGTATTACACTGACAAACAAAAAAAAAACTTTTTTTTTCTTTCTCTAACATTTCTATGTTTTTCTGGTCAATTTTAATGCGCTGTTTTTAAATCTGCAAACCGTTTTTCTCTATCAGGTCGGGATCTCTAGAAATACGCAATTGAAGTTTTTTAACAACGCATACAGTATTACAACATCATTCGTACAAGAAGTATAACAGTTATGTAGGCTTGAATTTTTTTGCAGTCGACTTTCGTCGGTGAATGGCATGTGGTACATCGCGATGAAGCATCCAACAATAATCGGCAAGCATGGTCACACTCCACCGTCCTTGATAACGTGACTCCATTACGGCGATATCTTGATGGAATCATTCTCCATGTTCATCGCTGACTTCGCCAAGGTTGTCAGGGAAAAAGTCAAGATGCGAATCGAGCAAATGGATTTTGAGGGACATGTTACAGCCCATAATTATGTATGCATCTATGCACTGCTTAAAAATATGCAACATAGTCGACAGATTGGTGATTTTCCAGAAAGTTATCGACGATCGATTTGAATGCCATCCATGCGCGAAGTTCACTACCATGTAACAAGTTCTCGAATTGTTTGTCTGCAATAACTTTCTTAATCTGAGGTCCTACAAAGATACCTTCCTTTATCTTTGCATCGCTAACTTGCGGAAACTTTTCTCGAAGATAAGTGAAAGCTTTGCTCGTTTTATCTAACGCTTTTACAAAATTCTTCATGAGCCCCAACTTTATATGTAACAGTGGTAAAATGAAGGTGTCTTTGTTAACTAATGGCTCGCGTATTACATTTTTATGCCCGAGCTGCATACGATCCCAGATAGGGCACACCTTTCTTGCATAATGTTCCTGTCTGTTGCGGCTGTCCCATTCACATCGGAAGCAACAAAATTTAGTATACCCAGTCTGCATGCCCGTGAGAATTGCAATGACCTTTAGGTCTCCACAAATCCGCCATTGGTAGTCATTGTACTTTATTTTTTCCAAACGTTTAGCCATATTGTCATAAGTTTCTTTCATATGAACAGAGTAGGCGACTGGAATTGATGAAAAAAAATTTCTGTTATGCAATAACACGGCTTTTAGAGTAGTCTTGGAAGAATCGATGAAAAATCGCCATTCGTTGACTATGTGCTCATGACCGTTTACATCTTTGCAATAGCAAATGTCATCATCCATCTCAAAGTATTGAACAAGTTCTCTGTGTCTATGACGAAATTTAGATATCGGAGTATTGGGCGCTAAAAGATTCCATTCTTTGAGTCGCGAACCGAGTAATTCCGCTTGTCCTTTGGTAAGAGCGAGATCACGTATTAGATCTGAAAGTTCTGAATGGTTAATTAAGTAAACACCATCATTCACCGGTATGTAATCTGAGTCCGAATTAGTTTCTAAAGCAGGTAAACTATCACTTTCTGATGGTTCATTTACGTTATTGTTCTGGTGGTACTTGGATCGGACACGTGATTGGATCATGAGGCACTGGTTTCGAAACCGATTCAATATTTGGATAAACCACAGACTTTCTAGTTTTAAAAGTGAAACCATGGATATTTGTCAAGCAGAAGTAACAATCAGTAGTGTGATTTGTATGTTCACGCCATATTACTGGCACTCCAAAAGGCATCAACTTATGCTTCGGCGATTTTCGTAACCAACCTGCCAATGTATCTAACAAACTGCATTTGGCTTCCAAGATTTATTTGCATCATCAACTTTCGAATCGAAATAAAGTTCATATGCTTTCTTTAGTAATGGTGTAAAGTTTTTCTGGTCAACACGATCGGTAAAATATCCGCACACGTAACAGAACAGATCAGCCGAATTTCTACAACTTCTAGAAGCCATATTTTGCTCAGAATTATTTCAAAATACAGTAACTATTTGAAAAATAGCGTAACATATGTCATGCATCTTTTAGCAGTATAAAAAGTAGAATTATGTTGCTTTTTATTAATTTTTAATAAGTTATATAGTAAAAATGAAACGGAGCAAATAACGGTTTCCCAAAAATATATTTATTCACAAATATCTTAAGAACCCGACGTGATAGAGATAAACGGATTTCAGATTTGAAATCAGCGCAAGAAACTGACATAAGAACACTTATTCTTATATAAGAAAGAAAAATGTTGTTTGTCAGTGTTATCAGTGATAGCCAGTTCTTACTCTACCAGTGAACCACCAACAAACCCACTCAGTATCACCAGGCTATCAGAAGAGAACAGAATCAACCCAATGAAGACAACCACACTTTTGACTGGCAGGGACAGATCACCATTTTTTGCCTCAGGACAGGGCATAACAAACTGAATAAATGCATGTACAAGCTATCATTGTCTGCTTCACCACTGTGCACATGTGGATTAAATGAAAAAAATTGCTGAGCATGTTCTACAGGATTGTCCTCTGTATGACCAGTTAAGAAAGATATACTGGCCCAATAACTCAACACTAAACTCAAAGCTATATGGAGCTAAAGAGGAACTCCAGACAATGGTCGAATTCATCATGAGAACTCATCTAACGGTGTACACATCAAACATGTGATCCCAAGAAAAAGAAATCAGCTGTGTACTGGTATACAGGAAATTTTTTAAATGGTTGTTATCTGTGGAAACTGGGCCAGGAGCAGACTGTAGTAGTGGCCATGTGCTAGTACTAGGAAAAAAAAGTTTCATTCTTACTGAAGAAATTAAACAGAGCCTTAAAAATGTCAAGCTATATTTAGCTATAATTGAATTAGAAAAGGAAATAAGTGAGAGGCTTTCAACAAATTCAGATCAAGCGTTCCTGTCCTATGCCATCTGTTCAGTTGTTTTTCCATGTCTTTGCATACATTTCATGTCTGTCTCCATTTCCCTTCTCCGTTTTTTTTTCTCTCTACCTCTCTTATGTCCTAAACATAGCACCATTTTTTGCAGTGTTGTTTTTCTTTGTTTCTCTTCCTTGCCAGCTTGTTTCATTTGAATTAATTAAGAAATTCAATTTGATTATTTACATCAACTGTGAAGACAAACCTTGGCAAAAGCTAAACAAAATTCTGACCTCAGTGATGCTAGACCATGTAAAAGAAGCTTTAAATAAACAGACTCATGGAAGAACAAACAAATTTTGAACAGCAAAATCATATGCAGATCAGGTAGCAAGACTCAGAATCATCAATGTCAGGCACATTTATACATCAACTTTGTGGACACTGATAATTTATTTCTAGGTTTTTACTGAAGTCTTTGTTGTGTATACAAACATACTTCAAACACTAAAGTTTGTTGTTAGTCTCAAAATTGAACCTTGTGATAACAGTATTGATTGGCAGTGATTGTAAAATACCCTATATATAACCTATGATTTTGTAATGCATGTCATCCAGGAGTGTTATTGGAATGGCTTCTCTAAAGATTCAGACATAAATTCCCAGAAAGTTGCAGGCATTAGCAGGAAGAGATTAGGAGAGCATAAAGTAAAACAGTCAGATATATGGAGAAATGAAGGTACACATGTAAATAAGCTTCTTTTTTAAGCAACGGAGCATCTCAGTTGAGGCTGAATGCTGGTGCATATAATGTAGGCCCATGTTCTGTTTTTATTGTGTTACTTCAAGATGTTTGCCACCCCATGGATCTTCTGGATCATTCTGTAACACTGTTTTCTTCTATAGCAAATTTATTGGAGGAGGGTTTAAAAAGTAGTCATGGTGAAATCAAGCATTAAGAGATCTTATAGCTTAAACTCCCACATACAAAATATTGATACTGACATCTTTGATACACTTGTCTGTAATCTAGCATGACCTGTAGTTAAAGTGGGAATAGTAGCACATTCAATAAGACAGTATGCACATGTTACCAGTCTAGCTGTTGTCTGGAGACATGGTCTGTGGAAAGGGGTAGCTAAGTGCAGAACCTGTTTTACAACTATCAGTAAAAGAGTGTTTCATACATTTATTTCCTCATGAATGAAGGATTGTACCTTCTATGCTTCTTAAGAAGCATGGGACAATCACAGCATTTGTGGTGATGAATTCTCAAGTGGGCTGTTTTACCTGATGAGATTGCTTTCCCTTAGTCACATCTGAAGCTGTGCCTATTTTGAAGGGTGGGTTTGAAAAAAAATCGAAAAAAGGTGATTCGTCTTATGAGGACAAAAGACAAAGAAAGTAGTCTACGTTACGGCCACAAGGCCTTCGTCAGGAAAAGAAAGAAAGTGAAGGCTAGATAGGAGACATAAGAACTTAAAGAAATATAAAAATAAAAATAAATAAAAATAAAACCTAGGTACTTCCCTGAAGGCGAAGCATGGCTGAAAAGAAAGTGACTTCTGACCCCGGATGTACACAATACATACTAAGAAACTAAAAACTAAAAAACGAAACTGAACAAAAAAACTACCCAAATATAATAAAAGTGGGGACTGGAAATAGAAGAGGACAGAATAAGTAGGAGATAAATGAATATGAAATAAAAAATCAAGACAGATTAGAAAATGTGTACATCCATACATATTATGGAGGATGGCATAAAAATAGAAGAATAGGATAAGAGTGGAAAGAGTCCAAATAGAGCAAGAGAGGAAAGGGTGACCTCAGACAAAGGTGTGGAAAGTGTTGAGACCGGCTGGTTTTAGACACCCCATGCAGTGGATAAGAAGGTTTTCAAGCTGTTCTCGGCTGGCAGTGTCAGAGGAGCAGGATCGGATCGCAGTGACCTGGATGTCGATGGGACCCTGGTGGTCAGGACTATTGAAGTGTGTGGCAACTGGTGTGGACTTTTGCTGAGAGATGTCATTTAAGTGCTGGCTGAATCTGTCCCCAGTCGTTTGCCTGTTTGGCCAATATAGGTTTTGCAGCAACGTTTACATATGATCATATAAATGACATTACGCGATTCACACGTGAAGCTACTAGTGATGGTGTACGTAGCCTTAGGAAAGGACACCTTCTGGGTTGAGATGACATACTTGCACGTGTTGCATCGTGTCCGACCACAGGGTAGTGTGCCAAAGTGAGTGGCATTCTCCTTTGGGAGACGGCTGTGAACAAGAAGATCCTTCAAGTTCTTGTCGCGTCTATATGCCACCAAAGATGCTTCACCGAATACTTCTTGGGTCGCAGGCTCTGCTTGGAGGATAGGGAGGTGGCGGAAAAGGATCTGTTTGACAGCAGTGCTGTGAGGGTGATGGGTCAAGATTAATTTGACTCTATCTGAAGTGGATTTATCATGAGGTATGAGGGCCTCCTGACGAGAGATGGGGAGCACACGTTGGAGAGCAGAGGTGAGAACATTTTCCGGATAAAGTCTGCTACGGAAGAAATCCAACATCTCATTTGCTCAGAAGTGGAAGTCATCATCGTCTTGGCACAAACGGCGGAGGCGGAGAAGTTGTGAAAAAGGAAGGGAGTCACGACAGGCCCGAGGATGAGAAGAGGTATACAGGAGGTAGCTGTGGGCATCTGTCGGCTTGTAGTATACTGAGGTATTAAGGCCGGAGGGCATGATAGAAATAGTAATGTCAAGGAAGTTGACAGATACTGTGGAGACGAGGGAGGTGAACTTGATGGTGGGGTGAAAGTGGTTGACAAAGTCGATGAAGCGATATAAATCAGTCTCAGACATATCTGTGAGACCTATGCCATCATCGATATATCTGTGGTAAAACCCGGGGAAAGGACCGGAGTATTGTTGCCATATCTGATGCTCCATATGGCCCATAAACAGGCAGGCATAGCTAGGACCCCATCTTCGTTCCCATGGCAACACCACTAATTTGGTCAAAAAACTGACCATTGAATTCAAAGGAATTCAGTTGAAGGACCAGTTCAGCAAGACGGAGAAGAGTGA
The DNA here is from genome assembly GCA_024509875.1 of Oreohelix idahoensis. NCBI lineage: Eukaryota > Metazoa > Mollusca > Gastropoda > Stylommatophora > Oreohelicidae > Oreohelix > Oreohelix idahoensis. The sequence continues at coordinate 66,173 of JAMPIV010013945.1, read as the reverse complement.
CAGTGGATATAGAAGGGCACGTGCGTTGGTCAAGAAAAAACCGAAGAGCTCGGAGACCATCAGAGTGGGGTATAGAGGTGTACAGAGAACAGACGTCTAACAAGAAAAGACGGTAGGAGCGGTCTACTGAGAGTCAGATAGAGGAGAAAGTTGTAAGAGCATGATTGGTGTCTTTGACAAAGGCGGGAAGATTCTCAACGATAGGCTGGAAAATGCTATCGAGGAAGTCAGAAATGTGTTCAGTAGGACAGGAACAGGCTGAGACAATAGGTCTGCCAGGGTTTTCAATCTTATGAATTTTGGGGAGCATGTAGAATACAGGCTTGCCCAAAGAGCTGTCATAAATCCTAAGACGAGAAGCTTTGGGAGGAAGAGCATTACCCTATGTGATAATATAATTAAATTGGAAAAAGTAACTCAAAATTTAACAGTTAAAAATGTACTACGTCAAATGAGTACAATTTCATAATTTATTATGTACATCTATCTAGCCTTGTAATGAGAAATGGGTGTTGGAAGATGGTAAAATGTATGATTATTTATATTTTTACAAATTAAAATAAATAATAGTAAAAAATCTTGGATGTATCTTCCAATGAAATTATAATGTCTGTCACAGTAGTTTTGTTATCTCTTGCCATCTAGTCTCTAGCTTTTCTCATCATTGACACTCGTTATTGAAACCGCTCACAGTGTTTGTAGGAGTAGATACACATAAACTCATCTTGCATTTCGCCACGTCTGTTCAAGGTTCCTGAGACACACTGGTAATCAGGAAGATTTTCCTTCAGCCCGCCCTATAACTACGGGGGACTAAGGTGTTGAAGATTGTTTGACCACTAGGCTCCAGTTAGCAGGATCAAAGGTCCTCAAGTCTTTAGTTTATACTTGATCACAAACTTGATCATGAGCTCAATCAGGAACGATCATAAAACCTGGAACAAAAGGTAATAGGTGCTATGGTGTTCCAACAATCTCACCAACCACTGATGTTCATGAGGTGACCATGTCTTCAGTGTTTGTATATAAATGAATGATTCATGGTAGTATGTTACAGAGATAGCATAATAAGATAATGTCTACTGTGCAGAAGATAACAAAATACATGAATAAATCACTTGTTATGATACATGGGTATGATATAACCTTTGCCTTCCACTTATGGATGCCAAGTAACTTATGTACTTGCTGGTATGTCATAACCTTCCAGGCAATAACTAGCCATGATATATTTGGCTAACCAATTAATTGTTATGCTTCCTGACAATGCCGGTGGAGGTTATCCCTAGTTAGCATCATTGGCTTCCTGTATACCCTTTTTATTATGTCTGATACAATCAAATCGTAAACAAAATCTGAAATAAAATTATATTAGTCACACATATATCTTTAATAAATTGACATACCCTCTAGGATTAATAAGCGCATGGTGAGGCTGTATTTGCTGAAGTATATCTGCCCTACATGCAGCGTGAAAAAAACTTTTCTTGCAGATAATGTCTTCCTGTCTCTCACTCTGGCATCTGGATTTTGTGTGTGTGTGATTTTAAACAGGCCACTCTGTCCTTATATTTGGGCGACTCTCCTGTACAAGAAAGCACCGTCTGAAGTCCGCTTAGATTTTCATTTAATCTCTTGGTTTGAAGCGATCTGTGCTTTTTTCTGTACTTGTTTTCTCTTCTTTTTACTACACACTTATTTCTTTCCTTCCTTTCTAGGTATCCTTTCATTTTCCCAATAGGAAATTCTATCCATGTTTTATTGAAATCCGTTGAGGTTTGAATTTATAATAAATTTTTAAAGATCATGAGCTAACATTTAGCAGACTGAAAAATATCAATTATTTTTAAAACTACTTACATTTGAATAATATCCTTTTGGATATCACTCACATTCTATCTTTGTATGTGAATTATTATACAGGGTGTTTCAAAAAGAATATTGGTATTTTGAAGGTGTATAGTTTTGGTAATTGCAAACTTAAAAATTGTTTGGTTTGCACCAAACAATAGGTAAACTGTCCGAGTTTGGACAGTTACCCGATTTAAAAAAAAAAATGTTTTTCATTTCAGCCACTAGGTGGTGCAAGGGATGAAAATGGCAACACCACAGAAGGTCGTTTTGTGTACTGCAGTTTTTCAAGTCATGTTTAGATGTGTGCCATGTAACCAAGGGGCACACATTGAGGGCGTGTAATATAAGAGATTAAACTTTGACAGTATTACTTTCTTTTGGTGCAAACTGTATATTTTTAAGTGTTTAATAACCAAAGTTATGTGCATCTAAAATACCGATATTCTTTTTGAAACACCCTGTATTTTTGATATCTTTCAACCAGTCTTGCTCTTGTAGCTTTAGATTTTCTTTCCAGTCAATGCAAATTTTTAAGGTTGGTCATGTTTCATATATTCGCTCTTTCCTACACTTCACAATGCTGTTCCACTAGAACAAAGTGGAATCAATTTTTTCAAATATTTCAACCACCGTCACTTCAAAGCAAGACCCATTGCGTTGTCCCTTCACCCTTATCTCTGTGTGTATGTATCGCGTTACACATATTTTCACAAACAAAGCAAGTGGTACCAAATCTTGCTACAAGTGTAAGGCTAATAGGTATCCAGGCCACTGTTTCTTATGGTACTTAATTATTGGAAAGAACCCCCGTGGATTAAATAAATGAATGATGAATCTGATGATATAAAATTTGTATGTGTTCATGTTAGATGTGATAGGAAGAGAGGAAAGGAAAGATGAAAAAAACGAGAAAAACACTTAAAAAAATAAAAAAAAAATTTTTTTTTAATTTTAAAATTATTAAAAAAAAAAAAAAAATAACCAACACACGAAGAGTCCATATCCCTTGCATCTCAATGAAAGTCATTTGACCAATAGACCAATACAAATCAAATGACGATCTTTTCGTTACACCCATCATCAGTAGCAAAGGAATAAACGCTCTCGTCAGCCGTGATATTTGATCTTAACCCTAAACCTTTCCGACACACTTAATCCTAACCCCTAAAAAAATACATACCAGGAAAGCCATTCTACTTTCGTTTCCTTCTCAGCCATCAAACATGTTCTGAGAACAGATATCAGCGCTTATAAAGACAAAAATTTCATCCTTACCTCATGGCATCAGAATCCAATAAAATTATAGCGAAAATGGCCGCATGTTCGATGCCGATTCATTTCGATTTAAAAAATTTACAAAAAATAAACGCGGATACACCAATCACTTTTGTAAGATCGGAAATGGAAGCTAACTCTCTTGCAAATAACATTACAACTTAACATCCGGGGCTGAAAATCATGTGTACACAAGTCATGTGCTAGAAAACGATGATAAACGCTGTCGACATATGTCGACAACAGCTGGGAGAACATAGGTTGCCTTCGTCGACATATGTCGATGGCAGCGTGCTAAAGGTTAAGTAATTGATTTAAGTTCAGTGGTTCTACAAAGTTATTGATTTTTTTATCATTAGGACTTTTATGAAGTTGTTAGTTCATGGTGGTTTTACCTATAGTAGCTAGATTTCAGACTGCAATCACAGTCCCTTGAAAGAGTGTCAGGGAAATACATTTTCTTTACCATGGTTTAAGAGCATGAAAACTAATTATAATCATTACTACTGCGAAGTAGCCACCATATCAATTACATCCCATTTATGTTAGCTGTCCAGCAACTATCTGTTCTATTCAAGCCAGGTCAACTACTTTTGCTGTGGCAGAAATATCCACTGATTTTGTAATAGAAAAGAGGGAAGTTTAACTCTTAGTATACGAGCTGCCTTTCATGACTACCATTACAGATTTTGCAATAAATAATTTATTTATAAAGATAACATAAATGTTATATATCAAAATGTGAAGAAATGAAACCCCTACATCATGCATGTAACTAAATTGATCAGTGGTTTGAAACATGCATTCAGCTATAAATTTTCGCTATTGATGGGGATCGATCATTGGCCTCTCTAGAAGGCCGCTCGTATACTAAGAGTTAAACTATGTGAATTAAATCTTTATTCATTGGGCTAAAAGAATTTTACAGATTTCATGCAAAGTACCATCCATGTGTAGATTTTCAATGTTTTATAATAGTTAAACAGCATCAAATTATCCTTTAATTTGTGATAGAGGTGATTTATTTATTTATTTTCTGAAAACTTGTAAAGGAGTAACTAAACATTATCTCCCCTTAATTTGATCTGTGCAGCATGTCTCATTAAATTAGGGAAGTCAATTTTATGAGCTTGGCATTACAAGAACTGAAAGGCTTTGTCATACTTGATGAGAGAAAACATTGTTTAGTCACCAGATTTTTCTATTTATAAAGTGTTATTTATTTATTTATTTATTTTTTTATGTGACAGTAGATCGTGATTGAGATTATCATACTTGAATAGGTAGATAGAAGGTTGTTTAGTTATCAGATATGAATATTTTTAGTCTCTCCTGCTCACTCTCCTTTACTATTATTCTTCTTTGATCCATAGCATATCCGCCGACCGTCAAAGCAGTCAGTGGCCATCATGCCTGGTGGCATCTTGTAGGGCAGCAACAAATTGATTCCACTTTGTTCGGCTGGTGGCCATCCTTCGTACAGTGTCCCATTTCTGGTTCATTCTTTGCATCTTGGCTTCCACAGTTCTCCTCCACGTTGCTTTTTGTTGGCCTCTCTTTTGCTTTCCTTCATTGATCCATATCATAGCTGTTCTTGTAATGGTATCAGGGTCCCTTCTGAGGACGTGGCCACCCCAACTCCAGCATCTGCCAGCTATGATGGTGTGCATGTCCTCCTGGCTACTCCGAATAAGTAGTTCTTGGTTGCTGATGAGATTGGACTAAAAGATCCTGTATTATGTCTGTTGTTTATTGCATGTAGGTTGCGCACATGTTTGGAAAAACAATGACACTGAATACCGGCATTAAACTCTTGTGTATTGCAAGCAGTGAGTTACAATCAATTTTGTAATGATTATAAGCAACTTGGTTTAATCAGGTTAAAAAATTATTCATTTCCATGCTTGAATAAAAAAATAATGCTATAATTGTTGAGCAAAGAAGAAAACAAAAGTAGGTACAGAATACAGAATCTGTTAATATTTCCCAAACAGGATGTATTAAATAACACTGAACAAATTAGGTCAGATCTCAGAATGGCATTGAAATAATCATGCCCAGGTAGCATTTACACATTCAACAATTTCCATGATTGAAAGATGGGCAGATGGTATTTGAAACATAATTGTGCATCTGAAATTGTAAATAGAAACTTGGTTGTTGTGAATTTCCCCATCTTTAATGTGCATATCCCCTTTAGAAAACAACAGTGCATAAATAGTAGAGTATGTGACCGAAATGTTTGGACTAGGGCTGATAATGGCATCACATGTAGTGTGTTCATGTATATACCATTGTATAGATTAGAATTGTCATTATTTTGGTACATTATATGAACACCAAAAATAAATGTCATTATCTTGTTTTAACAAATAATATTACCAAATCTGCTTTACCAAACAACGGTTTTAACGTTACTACTAGCTATATTTCTCAATTGTAATTCATGCTCACATATAACTATTAGGACAAGTAGTAGAAAGTAGCCGTAAGTAATTATTTCTCGACTCATTTTTCAATAATTCATATTTGAAGAATGCTGCACATAAAATTCAGTTTTGTCCATGTTCTATGACATGTCTACTTTAGATATATCTACAATGTGAATACAGTGTTACTGTGTATAAGTAATATTTACTCATGCACGTTGTACAAAAAAAATTTGTAGAAATATAAGCATAATGGCTTGCCAGTTTTTCTTTCTATAATTCATACCTTAGATACATGTACATTTGAACACAATCTTCCTTGATAATATCTCAGTGGTAATATATGCCCATGCACGCTATATAGTGAAATTACAGGTTTGTGCCTTTTTATCTGAACACCCACCTGCATGGAGGCATACCTGGTGTCATTTTTATATGAATACCTGTTATGCACAATGCTATAATATATGTACAAATGTGAAAGTGAACCTCTGTGAGGCAAATTACTTCCTCATTGACTCCTTAACTCTTACTATACTGGAGCTAAAACCGCGTTTTTACACGCTAGTTTCGCTATCGTTACCGTCGCGCGCCAGTTGAACTGGCGAGCCATAAAATTGGTACTAAACTCGCGCCACTTCACGGGGCTTGCCGGATAGTAAGAGTTAAATCATCCACACACTTTCAGGTATTCCCCCTGTGGTGAAACTTGTTGAGGACCCAGCATTGCATATGATTAAGATGGACATTTTGGAATGGAAATAAAAGTAAGTTGCTTATCCTTTACAGGACGTGGCAATCAACTCCAGCTTTTATTGGCTGTTTGTGATTTTTCTAGGCAATTTTTTTCATTCAGTAGTTTGCCATTGCTTTCTGAATGGTACGGCGCTTATACCATTGTTAAAAATCCACACAAAGCGATCCACACAAATGGAATGGAAATAGCAATACAAAAATCTAAAATTTACAAAAGATATAAAGTAACAGGTAATACATCCATCTTTACAGCAGAATTAGTGGAAATCTTAAAAGCTTTAGAAATAGTTGCAGTTATATAGTGTCTAGGTATACAATTGCAGGCATCACTGAAATTGAGCAAAACTCATTTTATCAAAAACAAAGTTTGAATTTTACTGACACAGTACTCTAACTCCACAGATCTATCAGGTAATGATGTCATGAGGTTCTTTTCTTGCAAAAAAAGTTGTCATGACAGAAAAAAATAATTATTAACATAATATTTGTAATCATTTCAGGACTGTTTGGAGGGAAGTAATTCAGAAATAAATTGTTATTACTCATTTCTTAAATCCATGGAAAGTAATCAAGCAATAACAAATATTATTGAATATATGTGATTAGCGACCACATTAAACAAAAAACATTTTGCAACACCATTTAAAATGATTAAATTATGCTACAATATTAGTTTCATAGTACGCAATGTCGGCGTCTGTGGCCTAATGGATATGAACGCAGTTTCATAATCCAGATATACCAGGTTCGAAACCTGCTGCAGGCAGTTTGGTGGCAGATCGCTTTGTGTGGATTTTTAACAATGGTATAAGCGTTGTACCGTTCAGAAAGCAATGGCAAACTACTGAACGTAAAAATTGCCTAGAAAAATCACAAACAGCCAATAAAAGCTGGGGTTGATTGCCACGTCCTGTAAAGGATAAGCAACTAACTTTAAACTTTAGTACGCAATACACCATGAACTATTAACATATCAGACAAACAAATACTTCTTAAATAATCTTATAGTTGCATAACTTTTAAATCATACCTAATATGACACTACAAAACATACAGAATTAAAATTTGTTATGCATGCCATAATTATTCGAAGTTTTTACTATTATGTTTTATTCAATGAATTTCAGGTGACCATTCCTGTAACCAGCGATGACACCTATACTCTAGTGTTGACATTCCAGATTTGAAAATTATGAACAGTTTCATAAAGAGTGAACCAGTGCAAAATGCTGCATTCAATCAAGTGTTGCCAGAAATCACAGAAAAAATTGTGAGTGAAATGAAAGATGATGTAAGTATGGCAGCTGCAAAACTAAATACAGACAATAACATTGAATCAAGATTAAAAGAGGTACAATCACCGAATGTCACAGACTCTGAGATAATGACTGTAGACATGAATCTGACTCCTGAGATTTATACTGCACTTTCACATATGAGAGAAAAGTGTTATATAAGTAATGTTGGTAATGTAGAATTAGCTACAGAATCCAGTCTATGTCAACAAGAAAGAATAAAAATAGCACAGAAGCATTCTAAATATGATCTTATTGGTATGGGGGCTGCTCATTTTGGTTATCTAAAAGCACATGTAATGCAGCATAAAGAAGAACTGCCTAACAAATATGGTGGTCTTAGTAGGTTTTCTAGGACTGATTATCCAAAGAAACCCATAATGCAGCATAATAGTGAGACACATTACAAATATGATGTCAGTGGAGCAGAATTTTGTCAAAGTGATCACAAGGTGACAAATACAGAAGGAGAATCTTACATGTGTGATGAACTTACAGGACAAAAACTTTATTCAAAATGGCACAAAAGGACACACACAGGAGAGAAACCTTATAAGTGTGATGTTTGTGGAGCAGGATTTTCTCATAGTGGTGATTTAAAAAGACACAAAAGGACACATACAGGAGAGAAACCTTATAAGTGTGATGTTTGTGGAGCAGAATTTTCTCATAGTGGTACTTTAAAGATTCACAAAAGGACACATACAGGAGAGAAACCTTTTAAGTGTGATCTTTGTGGAGCAGAATTGTCTCGTAGTGGTGATTTAAAGAGTCACAAGAGGACACACACAGGAGAGAAACCTTATAAGTGTGATGTTTGTCGGGCAAAATTTTCTCATAGTGGTGATTTAAAGAATCACAAGAGGACACACACAGGAGAGAAACCTTATAAGTGTGATGTTTGTGGAGCAAAATTTTCTCGTAGTGGTGATTTAAAGAGTCACAAGAGGACACACACAGGAGAGAAACCTTATAAGTGTGATGTTTGTGGGGCAGAATTTTCTCAGAATGGTTCTTTAAAGAGTCACAAAAGGACACACACAGGAGAGAAACCTTATAAGTGTGATGTTTGTGGAGCAAAATTTTCTCAAAATTATCATTTGAAGATGCACAAAAGGACACATACAGGAGAGAAACCTTGTAAGTGTGATTTTTGTGGAGCAAAATTTTCTGAAAATGGGGCTTTAAAGAGACACAAAAGGTCACACACAGGAGAGAAACCTTATAAGTGTGATGTTTGTGGAGCAAAATTTTCTCAGAATGGAGCTTTAATGAGTCACAAATTGACACACACAGGAGATAAACCTTATCAGTGTGATGTTTGTGGAGCAGAATTTTCTCATAGTCGTGCTTTAAAGAGTCACAAAAGGACACACACAGGAGAGAAACCTTATAAGTGTGATGTTTGTGAAGCAAAATTTTCTCATAGTTGTACTTTAAGGAGTCACAAAAGGACACACACAGGAGAGAAATCTTATAAGTGTGATGTTTGTGGGGCAGAATTTTCTCAAAATGGTTCTTTAAAGAGTCACAAAAGGACACACACAGGAGAGCAACCTTATAAGTGTAATGTTTGTGGAGCAAAATTTTCTCTAAATAATAATTTGAAGATACACAAAAGGACACACACAGGAGAGAAACCTTATAAGTGTGATGTTTGTCATGCAGAATTTTCTGATAATAGAGCTTTAAAGAGACACAAAAGGACACACACAGGAGAGAAACCTTATAAGTGTGATGTTTGTGGAGCAAAATTTTCTCTAAATAGTAATTTCAATAGACACAAAAGGACACACACTGAAGAGAAACCTTATAAGTGTGATGTTTGTGGAGCAAAATTTTCTCAGAATGGTGCTTTAAAGCATCACAAATTGACACACACATGAGAGAAACCATATCAGTGTGATATTTGTGGGGCAGAATTCTCTCAGAATGTGGCTTTAAAGAGTCACAAAAGGACACACACAGGAGAGAAACCTTATAAGTGTGATGTTTGTGGAGCAAAATTTTTTCTTAGTGGTGCTTTAAAAAAATCACAAAAGGACACATACAGGAGAGAAACCTTATAAGTGTGATCTTTGTGGTGCAGCATTTTCTCATAGCTGTGCTTTAATGCGTCACAAAAGAACACACACAGGAGAGAAACCTTATAAGTGTGATGTTTGTGGAGCAAAATTTTCTCTAAATATTAATTTCAATAGACACAACAGGACACACACATGAGAGAAACCTTATAAGTGTGATGTTTGTGGAGCAAAATTTTCTCTAAATAATAATTTGAATAGACACAAAAGGACACAAACAGGAGAGAAACCTTTGTCGCAGATAAAGGGAATGACTGACGGGCAAAGGGAAAGAATAAGGAGAATTAGAAATATGAAGGTTCAGATAGAGTACAAAAAGGGGATGCATGAATAAGAATGCGCAGGAGAAAAAGAGGAACAGAAATCCAGTGAGTCACGCTTTTCAGCTGCAGTCCAGAAGCGTGGGTAGAGAGTGCAGGTTGCACATATAAGCTAGTAGCTATGTTGAAGGCAATAATTAAGTAGACTGTGTGATGAATATGTCTCTGACAAGGAGATGAGTTGGGTGATGAATATTAATCCAACATATTAAATAGTGAGAATTCTTGTCTAGAAGAAGGAACGGTGTGAGTTAGATTTATATTCAGAAAAGGAAAAAAGATACGTTGAGTGACATCTAATACCTATATATACAGTAGTCCTATTCTTCAGTGATGAAAGGGAAAAGAACAACCCTGGAGAGGTCCGGTACAACCAATAGACAACCTAAACACTAAGATGATAAAACTAGAGACTAAGAAATTGTTAGGAAGAAAGAACAAAAGTAGAGACTATAGCACCTGAATGATTATTGAGGGTTGAAGGTCATAAGGTGCAGATTCAATACTGAATGAGAGAGAGTGAGGGAAGGAATAAATATTAAGGAAGACTTTACACATACTGTATAATTATATGATGGACCACGATTGAGGAGGTCAAAGCAGACAGCAACGGTCCACTCACGTGTAAATAAAACAGTATTTCATTTACTATGGTGTCATGTCATCGCTCGCTGTGTGTGTGTGTCTGTTATAATTATGCAGCAGGTCATTGCTAACCAATGTGTGATGAACTTACAGGACAAAAAATTTATTCAAAAGGACACAAACAGGAGAGAAACCTTATAAGTGTGATGTTTGTGGAGCAGAATTTTTCTCATAGTGGTGCTTTAAAGAGTCCCAAAAGGACACACACAGGAGAGAAATCTTATAAATGTGATGTTTGTGGAGCAGAATTTTCTCATAATGGGGCTTTAAAGACTCACAAAATGACACACACTGGAGAAAAACCTTATAAGTGTGATGTTTGTGGAGCAGAATTTTCTCAGAATGGTGCTTTAAAGAGTCATAAAATGACATACAGAGGAGAGAAACCTTAAAAGTGTGATGTTTGCAGAGCAGAATTTTCTCTAAGTAATCATATGAAGACACACAAAAGGACACAAACAGGAGAGAATTCTACTGTGTGATGTTTGTGGAGCAGAATTTTCTCATAGTGGTGCTTTAAAGAGACACAGCCTAGGCCGGTCCCAAGCCAGGCTGAAAAAGGAGGAGGGCGGCCTGCATGGAATCCATAAGGAGGCAGCACCTCCACCATGCAAAGGCACATCAGGCCAATCATCTGTTTGCTTTAAACCATGATTACATGAACTACATGAGAGAAAACTGGACTGATTCTAAAGGTGATGATCTGGAATGGACTACGGACTATGACTTATGGAAATTAGAACACAAGAAGTATAAATGGGAAAGAAGAGGAGCTGGTGGAAGAGATGAGGAAAGCAAAACTAGAAATCCTGGCTATAATGGAAACAAATAAATAAGGACAAGGAGTCATGTATCTTGATGGCAACACGCTGTTCTACAGTGGTGTACCCATGTCTGAAAGTGCTGAAGGGGGGGCATTGGTTGCATTGTAGCCAAAAACCAAAAAGATAGTATCAAGGGATGGAACTTTGTCTTGGAGCGCATTATGGTTGTAAAACTAAAAGAATGAGAAATCATAGTCAACCTGGTCATAGTGTATGGGCCAAATGAGGATGAGAGAGCAGAGATCAAGGAGGAATTCTTCGAGCTGCTTCAAAGGTCAGTGGATGACTGCCTAGATGAAATTATCATGCTCGGAGATTTCAATGCCAGAGTTGGAAATGACCATGCTAGATGGGGTGGAGTTAGCGGAAGATATGTAGAAGATACTCTCAATGGCAATGGAAAGCGACTCCTTAGATTCTGCAGTGAGCAGAATCTGATCATTACAAACACAAAGTTCCCCCATAAGCGCATACATGCATACACTAGATGTGAACCAACAAGGAATGAGAAGTCAGTGATCGACAATGCCATTGTTAGGAGGAGCTCATTCAAATATGTCCGGGATGCTAGAGTCTGGAGGGGGGGGGCCAGAGATTGGAAGTTATCACTACCTGCTTACAATCAAAAGAACAACTGAAAGAGTTGCTCAGCCTAGGACCTGCCCAACATCGCGCAAGAAACAAAGTAAATGAACTTAAGAAATGAGCATTAAGACCTACAAGCTGAGAGAGCCAGAAATTAGGACCAGATATCAGGGGCTTATTGTTACAGCGGTGAGAAACACAGAACAACCTGATGACTTGGAAACCCTCTGGCTTAAATTCAAAGACATCATAAAGACAGCAGCTGCAGAAGCATGGGGTGGTCTGACTTGAAAACAAGAGAAAGAGGACACTTTGGTGGACAGGGGAAGTCAAAGAGAAAATAAGAGAGAAGAAAAAGGCATGGAAACAATACTTAGGTGCTAAAAACAGAAGTCCTAGGTACTAGAGCAACTTCTGGGAAGGTTAAGGTGACCAGCGTGATGCTGACCACATCACACCTAGTGTGCCGATGGTCAAGAAAATATGGGCCTAACACCATATTCCCAATATGCCTCAATGGGCATGTAATGGGATCCTTTACCTTTTACTCTAAGAAGGCATACAGGGGAAAAGCCATATATAGGTGTGATCTTTGTGGTGATGCGTTTTCTCAGTCTACTCAGATAAAGAGACACGTGTTGAAACACATTGGAGAGATGTATAAATGTGATGCTTGTTGTATTAGGTATTAGGTTTTCTCAAGTCTGTATTCTAAAATTACACAAAAGAAGGCACACATGAGAGGGACTTTCTAAGAGTGATGTTTGTGGTGTTACATTTTCTCAAGTTTTTATTCTAAAACTGCACACAACAAACACACTTGAGAGAAAATTTCTAAGTCTGATGTTTGATGTATTAGGTTTTCTCAAGTCTGTATTCTAAAATTACACAAAAGGCAGATATGAGAGGGACTTTCTAAGTGTGATGTTTGTGGTGTTAGGTTTTCTCAAGTCTCTATTCTAAAACAACACACAATTTACAAAACATACATGAGAGACAATTTGTAAGTGCAATGTTTGTGGTGTTGAGTTTACTCATCTGTATTCTAAAACTGCACACTAGACGCACATCAGAGAAAATTTATGTGTTTACCTTATACAATTTGTAAGCATGATGTTTGTAATTCAAGTTTACTCATTCATTATTCTTCAGCCCCCTTTTCACAAAATATCTTGATGGTTTAAATTATTTGATCACTTCCTGTGGACTTCATTTTGCAAACTGGTAGTGAAAAAAGTATTTTGTTGTGTAAATTGAAATTGCAACCAGATTTGTTATTGTTGTTTAATAGGGCTGCTGAGCTTCTCACTCTTTTGCAGCCAGTAACAAATTCAACACTCTTTGGTAACACTGAAGATCTAGGCTTTTCTTGTGGCTTTTCTACCATTCCGAAACATGTTGAGTTAAAGTCATGAGCTTTCTCCAGCTTAGCTTGCATTTAAAGGATCATCACATAGGGGTCCCAAGCTAGGAGTAAGAAGTATGTGGCATACTGTTCATTCCCTGCCATCCAAGAGGGCTGTCCAACTATGTAGAGTTAAAATACTGTGCTCTGGTTCTGGGCTCTCCCAAGGAAATGTCACGTCCTGCACAGAGCCACTTCTCAGTTCCCCTGCTTATCAGTGGGTCCATAGTGAGATCCTCCTACATGCAGTCAACCAGGTCAAAGCTAAAGAATCACGTCTGGGAATCCATGGAAGTGTGTGGATGATTTCAAGCGTCATTGTAATTAGCCTCACAGAGGTTCACTTCCACATATGTATACTGCAACATTGTGTATAGCTGGTGGTCAGTTAAAGATGACCAGATATGCCTCCATGCATCTCAGCAAGATAAATATAATATTTGTAGTGCTATATTTTGGGATATACTACAGAGAGGTCTTATAAATGTGATTTTGTTTGTTGTAAAGTGTGACCTCTGCCTGTTAGCTAAGAACATATTCAGACATACAGAAAAGAAGCCATGTAATTATGATGTTTCTGATGCAGTGTTTTATATGGATGCTCAAATTGTGCCACTAAAAAGAAAAGTGCTATAAATATTTTATGTGTGCTACAACAGAAATGGAATCCAGTGGACTCTGACAAAGCAGTTGGATGATCTGGATTTTGCTGATGACTTGGCTCTTCTGTCCCATAACCGTAATCAGATACAGGACAAATTGAAAACACTCAATGAGAGATTACAGTAATTGGGTCTGAAAATACACAGTTTAGAGACAAAAATAATGAGAATAAATGCATGTAAAGATAACATGGTTGAACTTGAAATAACACCACTACAAGATGTATACTGTTCAAAAAAAGAAATGCTACATTATTGCAGTGGTAATGGACACCAAATTTCAAACTTGTACCAAAATTTTATTTTACGGAATTAATGTTTCATTCTTGGCATGAAGAAACTTTCAGACTTTAGCAATGAAATGATGTTCATTAAATTTGGTTTGGACTTTTATTCTTTGCGACTGAGGCCTCCGTTTCAGTAAGGTGTATGGCCTCCTCTGGCCTCTATCAGAGAACGACATCTCCTTGACATGGATCCGATTAGCCGTTCGATCTGTTGTTGTGGGATGGCTGCCCACTCTTCCCGCAGTGCAAGAGACAACTGTCGGAGATTGGCTGGAGCCATGTCTCGCTGGCGGAGTTGTCTGTCGAGTTCATCCCATAAGTGTTCTATGGGGTTCATGTCTGATGACATGGCTGGCCACGGAATGGTCTGGACGTTGTTGTCAGCGAGGAACTGGGTGGTGAGTTGTGCCACATGAGGTCGAGCGTTATCCTGCTGAAACATTGACCCTCTTGCAGCCAGAAGTGGAAGGACGTGAGGATGGAGAATTTCAGCGACGTATCATTGGGCATTCAGGCGTCCTTCAATTTGCACCAGGTCACTTCTTCCCATGAAGTTGATCGCCCCCCACATCAGTACACCTCCACCACCATGTGGAGGAGCCTCATCAACGCTGTTCTAAGCGTAGCGCTCATGGACTCTGCGGTAAACTCTTCTCCGTCTATCGTGTCGCTGGAGCACAAAAAATGATTCATCACTAAACCAAACCCGTCTCCAGTCATTCCCAACGGTCCATTAACGATGCTGGTTCGCCCACTGCAGTCGGTTCTGGCGACGCCGGTCCGTAAAAACAGGACCTCTGTAGGGTCTTCTAGCCCAAAGACCAGAGTTGTGCAGCCGGTTCCTGACCGTTTGATCTGAAATTCGACGAGCTGCTGACATTGACTGGACTGTGGAGGATGCAGATGCAAGTCGATTCCTGAGGTGACGCAGCCTAATGAAGCGGTTTTCGGCAGGAGTTGTGACTCTGGGTCTTCCACTGTGAGGCCGGTATGCCACTGAGCCAGTTTCTTTAAATCGCCTCCAAAGGCGACTATTGGTGCTTCTAACCACATTAAATTATCTGGCCACTACACTTTGTGACTGTCCAGTCTGTAAACGTCCAATGATGATGAGTCGTTGTTCTGTAGTGAGATGAGCCATACTTGCGCATTGAATGTTCAACTGAATTTATTCGAGGAGCGTCAATCTTTTATAGGCATTCAATAATATGGTCAGAGAGTTTTGTGTTCAGTAAGTTTCACGGGATTATCATGAACCTGTCACGAGTTATTGTCAAAAATGTTGTTTTGATCTTGACCTCTTTCATGACCTCACGAATCATGAGGTGAGTACAATTCAGGTAACCACGAGAAGTTAATGACCAGGTGGACACAGTCAATAGGTTGACTGATGTCCAATCAGCGAATATCTTTTATGAAAGTAACACCAAAAAAGTTGCGTTTCTTTTTTTGAACAGTATAGAATCGTACACATTTCTAGGCAGCAATATATACAAAGTTGGAGGGACAGTGATATCAAAATAGGAATACAAAAAGCAAAAGGAGCTTTCATTGCATTGTCCTTGTTCTGGAACCCTCAGGGCAAGAGAGGCAGATGTAGACCAAGAAGCACATGGAGAAGAGAGCGGGAAACACAGGTGAAAATGATGAGGATAGCGTGTAAAGAACTTGAGATGATGGCATGTGACAGGAGGACTTGACATGTGTTTGTTGAAGGCCTATGCTCCTTTGGGAGTGGAGGGTTATGAATGAATGAATGAATTATTTTTTTAGTTTCCTAAGGAGCAGTGGGGCCTCAAATAATGTATGTCTAGCCTTTACTTCCTGTCATCTGTTAAATGTCTTACCATAACTCTTTCATGTCTGCCTCCAGTTCCCATCTCAAAGTGTTTTTTTGGTTTCGCTCCTTCTGTCTATCTCTCTAAAAATAAATAAATACAAATCCAACAGCCTGGGAGGATGAAGCTGCCAATCGCACCAAGTATCAATGTTTTCTGCGGCGCCACCTCAGATTGGGCAAAAAGAACCTAACATGACGAGCAGAAGAGAGAAGAAAACATTAAAAGGAACACCAGGAAAATCAGCAGCTGGGGGCTGTCACCTCTGGTGCGCATTCCCATATTTAGTTATGACTGAAGGGGCTATAATAATACAGTAGAACCTCTATAAGTTGACCACCCAAGGGACTTAGCAAACCGGTCAACATACGGAGGTGGTCAACATACGGAACGAGGCCTATTGTTCTGATACTTTACTTCCTTGAACAGCTTATATTGGAGAATACAGTATCATACATAATCACATCAAACCAAATCATCAACATCTGTTTTATCATGGTTTAATCATTCTTTCTGAAAAAAGGAGTCAATCTTGGTCTGTGTCTTATTCTTATTACAAACATAAGTGGAGAAAGCACTCTCAACGCTGGCTACACTACTCAACATACCTTGGGCATTTTTCCACAGCAAATGACTTCAACTACATTATCAGATGCCTGACCGCCTCTTCTTTTAGAATCTCTGCAATTTTTGTGTCATCGTCACTTGCTTCTTCAACTTCATCAGCTGCTTCATGCACTGTTATGCTTGTCTGTACTTCGGTCAATATCGATTGGAAAATTCCTTCTGGGTCAGGTTCATTACAGGTTGCCACCTCATCATCCATTGCAACAAAACCTTCGAAATCTACTCCTTCGAATTCTGCCATTGGCGATGGACTGTCCGATGAGGCTAAAACGTCATGCTCTTGGGTTGTGACAAATCCACATTTCTTGAAACATTTCTGTATCGTTTCCGGCTGAACTTTATTCCTAGAAGAACTGACCCAAAGGACAGCATCCAGAGGTTAACTGATGCAGCGGATGAAGTTCCTTCCACAGGCGGACCACAGATCTGTGTTTTAGTAATGACCCACTACATGAGCTGGGCCCAGTAGTGCATTTTAAATGTTTTGATGATGCCTTGGTCAAGAGGTCTGTTTTTTTAGGTCGTGTTTGGAGGTAGAAATTTCAGTGTCACGTTTGTGAGATGTTCCACTTGTGGGTGGCCAGGACAGTTGTCTCCTGTCAGTAGAATAGACCGTTTCTTCTTCTTCATTTCTCGGTCGATGCCCCTTACCCACTCCTAAAATAGGGCGCTAGTCATCCATGCAGATTTGTTTGATCTCCAAGTGACGGGGAGGTCTTCGGGCTTCAGGTTCTTGAATGCGCGTGGCTTTGCCGATTTACCAATCACCAAGTGCTATAGTTTCTCTCCGGTTGAGCTAGCGCAAAGCATAACTGTGAAACGTTCTTTGGAAAGTTTTCCGCTCTTACATTTGTCACCATTCATGGCGAGGCTCCTGTCAGGCATCGCCTTGAAAAAGAGTCCGCACTCGTCAGCATTGAAGATGTCGTCATCTTTGAAGCCTTTGGCAAAGTAAGGAAACTTTTTGATGAACTCTTCCACAGCTTCTACTGGAACTTCATTGGATTCATCACACAACACTTTCTGGGAGATCGCGTGTCGCAGTTTAAATTTCTCGAGCCAAACACTTGATGCTTGGAAATCTTCTGCCACTCCGAATTCCCTTGCGATTTATTTAGCAACTTCTTGAATCATCGGCCCGGAGATTCGGGCATTAACTGCCCTCATTTGTTTGAACCAGTTTAATGTGGCTTCATTGACTTCAGCTAGGGGAGTTTTCCTCCTTTTCCGCTGTAGATCTCCGCTTTCCTTACCACATCTCTCCAAGTACTCATGTTTACATTTTAGGATGTGCTAACTGTTGTCTTGCTGATCCCAAAATTTTCTGCCGTCTTTCTTTGAAATGTGGTCAACTTCTGGAGGTGGTCAGTGTAGGGAGGTGGTCAACTATGGAGGTTCTGCTTTATAAATAAATAAATATATATATATATATTACCGTTCTGTTTAGTAGTAACGTCTTCTGTAGTGGGTATCACACCTTAAATGACTGAAAACCACCAATGTAACTAATAAAGTTTCTGTGGTACATTGATATGGTTATGGTGGGGTTACACTCTTGCCTCTAAGCACCCGCCACACAGGCTATTTATACACGATGAATTCTTGAATGCGACAAGCTATATGATAAATATGTGTGCTGCTGTACTGTCACTGGATATAAGATGGTGGGTGTGTGTCTGTTCAGTCACTCACACACAGGTACGTACATAGAAGTCATGGAGCGTAGAACGACTGGTGACGTTTAGTGAACAGTTTATTTATGCCACAACATAGTCACGATGACATAG